>JALGBA010002132.1:0-52500 GCA_023970755.1 Azemiops feae
AATGAGGTCTGGATTAACATTCCTGATAAATCTATTCCCAGCCTGTCTGTCTTTGCAATATATTTACCTATAAATTCATCCATAAATCCATTCCTTCCTCGGGTAAATCTACATTTGAAAAGAAGCATAAACATTTGCATGTATAATTAAAATCATATTTAATTATGTAAGCCTATTTCTTCTCTAAATAAGCATTTCCAGAATCATTGTGGGGGGTTTTTTCCCAGTCGGTGTTGAAACATCTGAAAAATGAGAAATCCAGTTTCCTTAAAAATAAGAAATCCAGTTTCCTTAAAATTCACATCCGATATCTGTTGTGAGGAGAGGAATATGATCATTACTTATACATTCATCCAATACTCCATTGAGAAATGGTTGAGTATGAAGGCAAGTAATATTATCTAACAGGATTAATAACATTCTTGTTATTAATTGTTATTTATATTGAGAATGAAGATATCAAAGGCTGGAGAACTTCTGTCTTTTAGGATCGACTAATGAGCAGTCAAGAAATACGCTGCAAATGAGTCATTGGTGGAACAGCCAGGAAGACCTTGGAAAAGATATTTGGATGCCAAGGTGTCTTTATACCTACAAAGATCGGAATCGTAAAGCCATGGTATCCCTGCGACATTCTGTGGAAGCGAAAGTGGGATTTATTACAGAATAACAGAGCTGAAAGGGACCTTGGAGGTCTTCTAGTCCAACATCCGCCTCAAACAGGAGACCCTATAACCTTCCAATATAGCTGTCCAATTTCTTCTTGAGAACCTCCAGTGATGGAGCACCCACAACTTCTGAAGGCAACTTCTGTTCCACTGGTTAATTGTCCTCCCTGTTAGGAAGTTTCACCTTAGTTCCAGGTTGCTTCTCTGATTAGTTTCCATCCGTTGCTTCTTGTCCTGCCTTCAGGTGCTTTGGGGAATAGGTTGACTCCCTCTTCTTTGGGGCAGCCCCTCAACTATTGGAAGATTGTATCATGTTTCCCCTCGTCCTTCTCTTCATTAAACCAGACATACCCAATTCCAGCAGCCGTTCCTTATATATTTTAGCCTCCGGTCCCCTGATTATCTTTGTTGCTCTTCTCTGCACTCTTTCCAGAGTCTCAACATCTTTTTTTACATTGTGATGACCAAAACTGGATGCAGTATTCCAAGTGTGGCCTTACCAAGGCATTATAAAGCCTGTACGTCTTTGCAGTATACAGTATTTACCCATCAATTCATCCATAAATCCATTCCTTCCTCGGATAATCCACATTTGAAAAGAAGCATAAACATTTGCATGTATACTTCACGTGATCTTGATTCTATCCCTCTGTTAATGCAGCCTAGGATTGTGTTGGCATTTTTGGCAGCTGCAACACACAGCTGGCTCCTATTTCAGTGGTTGCCTACTAGGACAGGGGTCCCCAACCTTGGCAACTTTAAGACCTGTGGACTTCAACTCCCAGAATTCCCCAGCCAGCCATGCTGGCTGGGGAATTCTGGGAGTTGAAGTCCACAGGTCTTAAAGTTGCCAAGGTTGGGGACCCCTGTACTAGGACTCCTAGATCCCTTTCGCAGTTGCTGCTGTTGATTTAAGTTCCACCTTTAAAGAAGCAGGATAGGAAGAGCATGGATTCCTTTGAACTTTGGTATTGGACCAGATTCCTGAAAGTCTTGGACCACCAAGAAAACAAATGAATGGATCGTCAAAGAAATCAACCCAGATTTTGTACTTGAGGTACAAATCGCCAGACTCAAATTATCCTTCCTTAGACACCTTAGGCAAAGACCCAGCTCTTTGGAGAAGGCCGTGATGGTGGGAAAGATGGAAGGGAAGAGGACAACCAGTAACAGGGGGCAGGACAAGAAACAATGGATGGAAACTGACCAAAGAGAGAAGCAACCTGGAATTAAGGAGAAATTCCTAACAGTGAGGACAATCAACCAGTGGAACAGAAGTTACCTCCAGAAATCGTGGGCGCTCCATCACTGGAGGTTTTTAAGAAGAGATTGGACAGTCAGTTGTCTGAGATGGTGTAGGTTCTCCTGCTTGAGCGGGAGGCTGGACTAGAAGACCTCCAAGGTCCCTTCCAGCTCTATTCTATTCAAATAGGGTAGGTGGGCTCAGTTAAACTGGCAATGGTTGCCCCATTTGAAGCCTTGAAGGACCACGTTAAGGACAGATCACCATGCAGAAAATCTATGTCTACGGTTGCTAGGAGTCCAAAACGACTTGATGACACATAATCAATCACAATTTGCACAGTAAGTTCTTTTCCACATACAGTGGCTGTTGTTATGCTTTTCTTCTCGTCATGGTGCCAAAGGGGCACCCTGGCCAATGTGTGGGAAACTAAGGCAAGGAGGCTTTAGAATAATTGGGCCTCGTGTGTGTCTTAAAGGTGCCCACTGCTCAGTATTGGCCATTATTTCTTTTCCTTTATGGGGTAAAAAAACTAACATTTAGGAAGCGATGCTGTTTTGATTCGGGGAGGAGAAACCACAAGCCACGCCCTCTTCTAATGTCATCACAGATATGTCTTAAATCTGCATAAGTGAAAAGAGAGTAAACTCGGATGGTCATTAGGAGAACTGCTCATATCTTATAATGAGGCAGAGACTATAAATTTCTATCACCAGAATGACCCTCCCTCCCTCCCTCCCTCCCTTCCTTCCTTCCTTCCTTCCAGTTAGAATGCAGCATTGCATCCTTCCTTCCTTCCTCCCATCTCCCTCTCCTTCCTTCCTCTTTCTTTCTTTCTTTCTTTTTCTTCCTTTCATCCTTTCTTCCTTCCATAATGCAGCATTGCAGCCTTCCTTCCTTCCTTCCTCCCATCTCCCTCTCCTTCCTCCCTTTCTTTTTCTTTCTCTTTCTTTCTTTCTCTCTTTCTTCCTTCCTTCCTTCCTTCCTTCGTTAGAATGCAGCATTGCATCCTTCCTTCCTTCCTTCCTTCCTTCCTTCCAGTTAGAATGCAGCATTGCATCCTTCCTTCCTTCCTTCCTCCCATCTCCCTCTCCTTCCTCTTTCTTTTTCTTTCTTTCTTTTCTCTTTCTTTCTTTCTTTCTCTTTCTTTTTCTTCCTTTCATCCTTCCTTCCTTCCATAATGCAGCATTGCAGCCTTCCTTCCTTCCTTCCTCCCATCTCCCTCTCCTTCCTTCCTCCCTTTCTTTTTCTTTCTTTCTTTCTTTCTTTCTTACTTTCTCTTTCTTTCTTCCTTCCTTCCTTCCTTCCTTCTTTCCTTCCTTCCTTCTTTCCTTCCTTCCTTCCTTCTTTCTTTTCTTTTCTTTCTTTCCTTATTCTTTTTGTAGGTCATTAAGAAGAGAAACTTGGATGTTCAGCTGCCAGGAACAGAGTCAGCCCTTTTCTTAATAAAAGATCTAAAGGCCTCGAAACATAATCAATTCAAATTAAGTATCGATTTCTAAATAATGTGGAATTAAGAGAGACATTTATAAACTGTAAATCACTGTTCGGTACAATTCAGCACCAAGGATTACAAGGCAATGAGGGGGGGGGGAAGGGGGGGAGAAAAAAAAAGAAAAGAATCAGAGAGGCTAAACAACAAAATAATATTTCCTTCCCAAGATGGGGAAGGCATTCCAATTAAGACCGGCCATCTTCCATGCAAATAATACAACAGTTGCAAAAGAGGAAGCTTAACGCTTATATTTAATCAATGGAATTGAGCGGAAGCCGCTGAGAATTCTCCTGCACAATCCCGGATGCTGGAAACGGGGACAAACCGCCGTTGTTAAAGTAGTCACACGGTCGTTCAGTGAATTCTGGCTTTCCCCCATGGACTTGGCTTGTCAGAAGGTGGCAAAAGGGGATCACGTGACACACACACACCCGGGGGACACTGCAGCGTTCGTAAGAGTGAATAACGTTCCTCAGTCGCTTTTCTCAGTGCCGTTACAATTTACCCATATCCCTAGAACTACAGAGGGAAAACTCCTTTGCTCATGTGCTATTTGCCATTCAGAATCAGAACATATCTGGAAGGGACCTTGGAGGTCTTCTAGTCCAGCCCCCTGCTCAAGCAGAGCACCCTAGACCATTCCAGGCAGGTGGCTGTCCAGTCTCTTCTTAAAAACCCTCCAGTGATGGAGCACCCACAACTTCTGGAGGCAAGCTATGCAATCAGAACAGAGCTGGAAGGGACCCTGGAGGTCTTCTAGTCCAGCCCCCTGCTCAAGCAGAGGACCCTAGACCATTCCAGGCAGGTGGCTGTCCAGTCTCTTCTTAAACACCCTCCAGTGATGGAGCACCCACAACTTCTGGAGGCAAGCTATGCAATCAGAACAGAGCTGGAAGGGACCCTGGAGGTCTTCTAGTCCAGCCCCCTGCTCAAGCAGAGGACCCTAGACCATTCCAGGCAGGTGGCTGTCCAGTCTCTTCTTAAACACCCTCCAGTGATGGAGCACCCACAACTTCTGGAGGCAAGCTATGCAATCAGAACAGAGCTGGAAGGGACCCTGGAGGTCTTCTAGTCCAGCCCCCTGCTCAAGCAGAGGACCCTAGACCATTCCAGGCAGGTGGCTGTCCAGTCTCTTCTTAAACACCCTCCAGTGATGAAGGTTTTTAACAGGAGACTGTAGTTGGGCATCATTGGCTCCAATGGGGAAGATTCAGGAATCTAGGCTTGTAGATTTCCATTAGAGGCCAGTCTTCAAAGAATGAATTAAGTTTGGGGTTCTTTTCCTTCTTTTCTCATACCCCCCCCAAAAAAAAAATAAAATAATGAACAATAATAATAAACAAAATTGCTCAGCAACTGAGCCGCGAAGATTATCCCAACAGACGTACTTGCAATAAACATGGTGGCTCTCATCAAACGTGATTTAAGTTCGAGGCTTGGTAGAGAAGTTTATTTCTCACCTTTTTTCCCCCGCAGCCGGGCCCGTGCAAAATTTCTGCCTTCCCTTTTCACCTAACCTGATTCAGAATTGACCTTTCCGCTGATCTAATACATCTCGATCCGAGCGGATTTATCTCAAAAAAGTTGCCGGAGGGGAGGCCATATTAAATATATGTTGAATGCTACTGACAATATAAATCAGTGAAACCAGAAAGCAGCGGCTTTTTTTCTTTCTTTCTTTCTTTCTTTCTTTTTTGATGCGGAAAAAAGACTTTGATCGGCCTTTATTACCTGCAGGACTCCGAAGAGGAGCTGCGGTTGAAACTTTGGGCAGAAAGAGTTGATAGAACGAGATGGCAGAATAACAGCGGTTAGGGCTTTTCTCGGAAAAGTGTGTTATAACAGTGGGAACAACCACAATCTGGCTTCCCCCGCTGACTCGTCGGAAGGTTGCAAAAAGGGGGATCACGTGATCCCAAGACACTGCAACCGTCATAAATATGAATTAGTTGCCAAGCATCTGAATTTTGATCATGTGACTGTGGGGGATGCAGCAACAGTGGTAAGTGTGAACAACGGTCGTAAGTCCCTATTTCCAGTGCCGTTACAATTCCAAACAGTCACTAAACGAGTGGCAAAAAAACCAAAGAGTTAATTTGAAATTGTCAGACAGATGTCACTAAATGTCAGTTTAAAACTGGGATGGCCGCTGAGGTTCAACATAGACACTTTTCATAAACCAGGCAGGAGAAGACAAAAGTCTTATGAACCTCTAACCTCTAACCCTATACAACAGGGGTCTTCAAACTTAGCCCTTTTAAGACTTGTGGACTTCAACTCCCAGAATTCCTCAGCCATCATGGCTGATTCAAGAATTCTGGGAGCTGAAGTCCATAGGTCTTAAAGTTGCTAAGTTTGTAGACCCCCTGCTATATACAAAATAAGTTTCTCCACTATTGTGATGGAAATGACAAAACTATAAGTGGTGCTGGATCATACTTGTGAATGTGTTTTGATATACTTAAAGAGTTTTGAAAATTTTGTTAGCATCTTTTTTTGGGGGGGAAACTCTGGCTTATGCATGGATTCATCAGCTGAACAGCAGCCCAGAACATCTCTTAAATGAACAATTCTTAGTTTTAGCTAAACTTTAAGCTATGAAGCTGTAATGTACAAACAAGCATAAATAGTGTCCGGGTTTTTGCATCCACTATTTTTTTAAAGAGTAGATACTGCTTGCAATGTATCAGGGTTTGTTCAACAATGATTAGGGCAATCTTCAGTAGTTATATCTTTGAAAGGTTCAGCCAGATAGTCATAGTGGTCTTTTCCATAATTATAAAATGAATGAGGCCATTAATGGAGTAGAGTAGAACAGGAAGAACAAGAACAAGAACAAGAACAAGAACAAGAACAAGAACAAGAACAAGAACAAGAACAAGAAAAGAACAGAACACAACAGAACAGAACAGAACAGAACAGAACAGAACAGAACAGAACAGAACAGAATAGAATAGAATAGAATAGAATAGAATAGAATAGAATAGAATAGAATAGAATAAAAGAAATTGATTGATTGAAGAATGGAATGGAATGGAATGGAATGGAATGGAATGGAATAGAATAGAATAGAATAGAATAGAATAGAATAGAATAGAATAGAATAGAATAGAATAGAATAGAATAGAATAGAATAGAATAGAATAGAATAGAATAGAATAGAATGTGGAATAGAATGTGGAATAGAATAGAACAGAACAGAACAGAATAGAATAGAATAGAATAGAATAAAAGAAATTGATTGATTGAAGAATGGAATGGAATGGAATGGAATGGAATAGAATAGAATAGAATAGAATAGAATAGAATAGAATAGAATAGAATAGAATAGAATAGAATAGAATAGAATAGAATAGAATAGAATAGAATAGAATAGAATAGAATAGAATAGAATAGAATGTGGAATAGAATGTGGAATAGAATGTGGAATAGAATAGAACAGAACAGAACAGAATAGAATAGAATAGAATAGAATAGAATAAAAGAAATTGATTGATTGAAGAATGGAATGGAATGGAATGGAATGGAATGGAATAGAATAGAATAGAGTAGAATAGAACAGAACAGAACAGAACAGAATAGAGTAGAGTAGAATAGAATAGAATAGAATTAACAACTTTATTGTCACTTTGAAGGTACACTAATCGGCATACAATGAAATGAAATTTCGTTGCGTACAGCTCTCAAAGGGTCATCTCCTCCGGTATACACTACATAAATATGACAAAAATAAATAAATAAATACAGAATTATGCATATACCCACATATATTATATGACTTATCTTTATAACTGCAGAGGCACAGCACTGTCGCATCCGTAAGCAGAACAAATGGAAACACCTTAAAGTTTTGCTTCACACTGGGCAAAAAAGAGGACCCGAAGTAAAGACGGGAGAGGACCTTCAAGCCATAAATGCGTCTAACGCGTAAAAGCCAGAAAATGGAATGCACCGAATTGTGTAAACAAGGATTAGGTTCTGCTAGATGTCATCTCCCAAGGATGCATTCACGGGATCCAAGTTTAGCCCTCCAGCCTGTTTCTTAGATTTGGTCCAATTCCAAATTCTTAACTGAACTGGGCCGATTCCAAGCAACGTGAGAGACGTCTGAATCAGACCCTAGTTCCATCCAAGTGGACCGGATCCAAATCTGAGCTGTTCTGAAACTTTTTTGAAAATTCAGGATGAGGTATAGACAGTTAAACTGGCACCAATCAACTCTGCTTCAGTTTGAATTATTTGACATTCAAAGAGGGCCTGACTCAGTTCAAATATAGGTACTATATAGGCCTCAACCTAGCGTCACAACTGGGACCAAAATTTCCATTGCTGAGCAAGGCAAGTGTTAA
Organism: Azemiops feae; assembly: GCA_023970755.1. NCBI lineage: Eukaryota > Metazoa > Chordata > Lepidosauria > Squamata > Viperidae > Azemiops > Azemiops feae. Next base: position 7,756 of record JALGBA010002132.1, read on the forward strand.
GTTAAGTCACACTCAATTTCTCAACCGTTTTGTTGTGGCCATTAATTGAATCATGCGGTCATTAAGCGAATCTGGCTTCCCCATTGATTTCGCTGGTGGGAAGCTGGCTAGGGAAACGGCAAATGTCAACAGCACTAGCCCTTAGACTTATATGCCGCTTCGCAGAGCTTCACAGCCCTCTCTAAGCGGTTTGCAGAGTCAGCCTGTTGCCCCCCAACAATCTGGGTCCTCATTTTACCCACCTCAGAAGGAGGGAAGTCAACCTTGAGCCGGTCAGGATCGAACTCCTGGCACTCAGCAGAATTAGTCTGCAATACGGAAGGAAGGAAGGAAGGAAGGAAGGAAGGAAGGAAGGAAGGAAGGAAGGAAGGAAGGAAGGAAAATAGGTAGGTTCTGGGTCATCTCTTCACAAAAAAAGCCTTTTTTTTTTCCTTTTCAATCCGGCCACAATTAAGTTAAATGCTTTGAATCCTTTTAAAATCCTACGAGGCCACCTCCCAAGCAAATTCCGATGCAGTCCCAGAATAAATGGAAGCCATGTCATAATAAGCACAACAGGAACGGTTCTACCGTGTGAAATATGCAGCTTGTTTATTATAAAGAAAATGTGGCCTGTAATAAATAAAGAGAACGCAGCTCGGCTAACGATCTCCATCAAGGCAATGGGGAATATTTGCTTTTTCACGGGGCTGCAATTGCTTATTTCATGATAAAAGGTTGCATATTTCATGCCAGATTGCTCTCAATAGTATATTTTTCTTGATTAAATATAAAAAATATTTATGAATCGAGGAAGGCTTTAAGAGCCAGGCTGATTTCATAAGGATGAAAACAAATCAAAAAGAAAAAAGAAAAAACTGTACACCATCTATCAAATGCATCCAGTCATCCAAACCACCAATTTTTTCCCCCTCTTTCCTATCAAAAAATATAGTTTTGCCCACGGATCAAAAATAGTGTCTTAAAATACCTGCCCAAACAACCTGAGAAAAATAAAGGTTACAAACACCCTGTGCGAAGAATGCACAGAGGGAGCGTGTTTAATATTGGCCATTGCCCAGAGTCACTGGTTGAAATGGGGCAAGGAAGGAAGGAAGGAAGGAAGGAAGGGAGGGAGGGAGGGAGGGAGGGAGGGAGGGAGGAAAGAAAGAAAGAAAGAAAGAAAGAAAGAAAGAAAGAAAGAAAGAAAGAAAGAAAGAAAGAAAGAAAGAAAGAAAGAAAGAAAGAAAGAAAGAAAGAAAGAAAGAAAGGAAAGGAAAGGAAAGGAAAGGAAAGGAAAGGAAGAGGGAGGGAGAGAAGGAAGGAAGGAAGGAAGGAAAGAAGGAAGAAAGAAAGAAAGAAAGAAAGAAAGAAAGAAAGAAAGAAAGAAAGAGAAAAGGAAGGAAAAGGAAGGGAAGGGAAAGGAAGGAAGGAAGGAAGGAAAGGAAGGAAGGAAGGAAGGAAGAAAGGAAAGGAAAGGAAAGGAAAGGAAAGGAAAGGAAAGGAAAGGAAAGGAAAGGAAAGGAAAGGAAAGGAAAGGAAAGGAAAGGAAAGGACTGTGCATTGTTAAAATTCAACCAACAATGAAGGCCAGGGACATGTCCTGAAGCAGACAAACCCCGTTATTGTTCTGTTTTCTCTTCTTTCTCCTCAACTCCCATCCCAGGAGATAACTTCCTTCTTTGTGGGGGGGTGACTGTGGTAGGCTTGGTATCTGTGAATTTATCACCTCCGACGGACAGTGGTGACGTCATGGATAAAATCATGGAAACTACCAGAGCTGCTTGGATTTAATAGCCTCTTGGAAAACGAAGCTGAGGACCGAAAAGATGAAAGAGGGAAAGAACAAATAGGTTTTTCATCAAATGCCCAAACCTTGCTGAAAATGGGAAATACTGCTCAACACCTACGGACAGTTCGAAAACCCCTGGAAGCTCAGGGCAGGATATAAATCTAACATATTTGTTTTGTCTCTGCCGCGGGATGATGGATTTTCTAACTTTTATATCTTTCTTGCATTTTTTATTTTAAATTATCTATTGCCTTTTATTATTGTCCCCCTTGTCTTTGTTACTGCTTTTCCTTAATATTTCTGGAAACTTTTATTTATTTATTTATTTATATTTATTTATTTATTTATTCCCCCCCCCCCCATCGTGTTCCACTCAGAGAACTTCTAATCTTGGAGCAAAGGGGACGATAGCAAATAAATGAATTGCTCGAAGCCCTAATAATCTTTTTTTTAAAAAAAAAAAAACTGTAGGCAAAAGGATGCAGAAGAAACAGGATTGGCTGGAGACAAAAGCAAAGGAGAATCTGTCCACCACGCTCTGTCTTCTTGATCTCCCTCCCCATTTAAAGTTCCTTGCCCCTACAGGATGAAAAAAGTCAAGATGGCAGCTGAGACCATGTGATGCCCTTAAAAAGGGGTGGGGCTTCACACCGTCAATCAATCAGAATAGAGCAGGAAGGGACCTTGGAGGTCTTCTAGTCCAACCCCTTGCTCAAGCAGGAGATCCTATACCGTTTCAGATAAATGATTGTCCAGTGTCTTCTTCAAAGCCTCCAGTGTTGAAGCACCCACAACTTCTGGTGGCAAGCTGTTCCACTGGTTAATTGTCCTCACTGTTAGGAAGTTTCTCCTTAGTTCCAGGTTGCTTCTCTCCATCCATTGTTTCTTCTCTTGCCTTCTGGTGCTTTGGAGAATAGGTTGACCCCCCTCTTCTTTATGGCAGCCCCTCAAAAACTGGAGTACTGCTATCATGTCCCCCTAGTCCTTCTTTTCTCTAGACTGGCCAAACTCAATTCCTATGACCGTTCTTCATATGTTTTCCTCTCCAAGCCTTTAATCATCCTAGTTGCTCTTCTTTGCCCTTTTTCCAACGCTCAACATCTTTTTTGTAATGTGGTGACCAAAACTGCATGCAGCATATTCACGGTGTGGCCTTACTAAGGCTTTATAAAGCGGTACTAAGACTTCACCTGATTTTGATTCTATGCCTCTCTTTATGCCACCAAGGATTGTGTTAGCTTTTTTAGCTGCTGCCGCACACGGCCGGCTCACGTTTAAGTGATCGTCCACTGGGACTCCAAGATCCATCTTCTTTTACCCCTTTCCCGATCCTGATGCTCTGGGCTACAGGTAGCTCAATGCCCCTATACAGGTGGTCCTCAACGTACGGCCACAATTGAGCCCAAAATTTCTGTGGCTAAGCAAGACGGTCGTTAAGGGGGTTTTGCCCCATTTTACGACCTCTCTTGCATCGTTGTTAAGTGGATCACTGCAGTTCTTAAGTCGTTGTTAAGTGGATCCTGCCTTCCCCTGTCGACTTGGCTGGTTGGAAGGTCGCAAAAGGGAACCACGTGACGCTGGGTCACCGCGACCGTCATAAATACGAGATGCCATTCGTCTGGATTTTGATCACGTGACCGGGGGGGCGGGGGTGCTGCAACGGTCATAAGCGTGAAAAACGGTCCTAAGCCACTTTTTCAGTGCCGTTGTAACTTTGAACGATCACTAAACACATCGTCGTAAGTCAAGGACCGCCTGTGTATCATTATGGAAATTGTTCTAAAGAATCCAGGCAGTTTCCAAGAATATGCAGTAAACAGATGCTCGGGGCTTGTTTATTTTTATTTTTATATATATATTCATCTCTGAAAACTGCAGTAAAAGGACAGGTTGCCTGAGACATTTGGGCACCAGAGGAAGAGATTTATTTTTAATAGAATATTGATATAATGATGCGGCATCTCGTCAGGCATTTATTTTTTTGCCCCTTCAAAATGCAGTTTTACCTTTATATATCTTTTCTTTTCTTCTTTTAAGCTCTGTTATACTTTAGTATATTGTTATGGGGGAGGGGGGCGAGGAAAGTTAGATTTTTATGGACTGACTGATTAAAGCACCTCTGTCTGAATGCAGATTAAAATCCCAGCACCTGAGAAGACTAAACCGATGAATATTTATACAGAGAAGAAGAAAAAATAGCAGATGAATGCACTTTAAATCTTCAATACATGCCTAGTCATGTTTTATGAAAATGAGCGCTTGCATCTTTCCACCACGGAAATAAAACGCTGTTTGCAAGCACAATACAGTTGGAATCTACAAATACATCAGCTCGGTGGAAAGTGAATTTATTTCTCAAGTACGCTGCTTCGTCAGAGGGTTTGTTATTGTATTCTATTGGCAGAATTAGCTACATTCCCTGTCTGGGCTTTAGAAGACATTTATCTACAAACACATCCCATTAGGTTACTCTTAAGCCTGTTTTTAATAATATAAAGGCTCTGCTTTTTAAAAAAAAAAAAAGAAAATCAAATGCCATATCTAGCATATGTTATGAATTCAGTGCAAGGAAACGCAGATGTTGTACAGGCACAGTACCTGTACAACATCTCCGTTTCTTCTTCTTCTTCTTCTTCTTCTTCTTCTTCTTCTTCTTCTTCTTCTTCTTCTTCTTCTTCTTCTTCTTCTTCTTCTTCTTCTTCTTCTTCTTCTTCTTCTTCTTCTTCTTCTTCTTCTTCTTTTCTTCTTCTTCTTCTTCTTCTTCTTTCTTCTTTTCTTCTTCTTCTTCTTCTTCTTCTTCTTTTCTTCTTCTTCTTCTTCTTCTTCTTCTTCTTCTTCTTCTTCTTCTTCTTCTTCTTCTTCTTCTTCTTCTTCTTCTTCTTCTTCTTCTTCTTCTTCTCCTTCTCCTTCTCCTTCTCCTTCTCCTTCTCCTTCTCCTTCTCCTTCTCCTTCTCCTTCTCCTCCTCCTCCTCCTCCTCTTTCTTCTTCTTCTTTCTTCTTCTTCTTCTTCTTCTTCTCCTCCTCCGTTTTTCTTTTTTTTTCTTCTTCTTCTTCTTCTACTTCTCCTCTTCTTCTTCTTCTTCTTCTTCTTTCTTCTTCTTCTTCTCCTCCTCCTCCTCCTCTTTCTTTTCTCTACAAACTCCACATCCTTCTAGCACTGATGATGTTACCTAGTTGGGTAATGAAACGTCTGCAAGAAAACCACCAAGCTCAGAGAGCACCAAGGACCCCACAGTCATCGTCCTCCTCCTCCTCCTCCTCCTCCCTGCAAACCTCCCTCCCTTCTAGCACTGATGATGTTACCTAGTTGGGTAATGAAACATCTGCAAGAAAACCACCAAGCTCAGAGAGCACCAAGGACCCCTGCCCATAGCCATCGCCATAGCTCTTAGACTCATATACCGCTTCACACTGCTTTGCAGCTCTCTCTCTCTGAGTGTTTTACAGAGTCAGCCTGTGGCCCCCAAGAATCTGGCTCCTATTTTACCACATCTCTGCTGGAACCTCTGGGGATGTGGACGGAGGTGACGAACGCTCTCACCTTCCCTGCACCGGTTGGAAAACCGGCTGGCGTTTCTCACTTCGCGCCTCTTCAAACCCGCCTGCTGTGGTTTCCTTTCCTCTCATTTCACAGTTGTCACAAGGCATTGTTTGCAAGGCGCTGGTGTTTCTCTCCCTGTGTGTGTGTGTGTGTGTCTTGAGCCAGGGAGCTGCTACCGCTGAACTAAATTTACTGCATTTTCATTCGTCGTTTTAGGTTTAGTATAACTCACCAAGTCCAAGACGTTGTTTTCATTTCTGATCATAAAACATGCCTTGTTTTCCCCTCCAGCATCACGCAGCAACGGTGAGGGGCCGGAATAACTTCTCGATCATATCTGAAGTGGGTCCCAAGAACACGCTAACAATGTGATCTTGAATCCAGCTGGCGGGAGGTGTGGGGGGGGCCTGGGATGCTGTACTTGTTCCTTGGCATCTCGTTCCAACGAAATGAAGTCCAAAATGATCTAAGCCAGTGATGGCGAACCTTTTAGAGACCGAGTGCCCAAACTGCAACCCAAAACCCACTTATTTATTGCCGGGTGCCCGGTGGGCGTGGCTCACTGGGTGGTCGTGGCTGTGGTGGTCATGGCAAATTGGGTGGGTGTGGCCAAGGTGGGCGTGGTCGCCTCAATGTTGCTCGTGGGGAGGGGCGCCTGTGGGGGGTGGGCAGGGTGGGGGGAGATCCAGGGGGTCTCTGGCAGGTGGGGCGGTAGGCAGGAGGCTCATCCTGCGGGGTGAGGTGAGGCAGGGCAAGGGTGCCATTGCCATGGGGCAAGGCAAGGGCCGGGGCGGCTGCTGCCTGACACCATCGGCCCCCGCACACAGAGACCAGTGAGCGCATGGGGGCCGACGGTGTCCGTCAGCAGCCACAGCCTGCTGGCCCCTCAACCGGCGCACTCTGGGGCTCCGCAGCCCACCGCCAGCAGTTCAAAGAAGCCGCCTCTGAGCTGGATGGCCGGCCGACAGCTGAGGAGGCGATGCAGTGGGTCGTGCCCGGGAAAAGGAGAGCATGCGAGGCCAGGAGGGATGGGACGGGGGGGGAGGGAAACCAGCCATGCCGGGATGCATCTGGCCACGTGGGACCTCGCCGAGTTAGCAGGCGGCTGGTTGAAGAGGGACAGTTGCCATCTCCGGGGCATGGCGCGCGTGCCCACATAGAGGGATCTGAGTGCCACCTCTGGCACGCGTGCCATAGGTTCGCCACCACTGATCTAAGCTAAACCCAAAGGTGCTTTTTCAAGAGGCAACTGGACTTTGTTTTTCTTTGAAGACGTTTCATAAACGCAGGACACAACACAGGACAGAAAACCCATCAGGACAAGAGTCAGCAGTCCATCTGCATTTAAAAGACAAAGGCCGCTCTTTCGAAGACAGTAAAATCCACATTTTGGACAGAGAGGACCGCTGGTTTGAAAGAGGGGTCAAAGAGGCCAGCTAGGTCAAAATTGAACAGAGGGTTAGGAATACGATATTATCTATCTCCAGTCTACAACACAAATCCTTTCAGCAGTTCCAAGAACCCCCACACACCCATTTGCACCACTCAGGTGACCCTGAGGGCACAGGTAAACCTCCAAGTGTCCTCAACGCCTCTCTAAAAGGATGCAAATGACCAGCTGTCTGCAAGGAGTATAAATCCTTCCTTTCCCCACCATCCAGTCAGAGCTGAAGAAGCTTCTGGGATGAGAAGCGAAAGGTCTTCAAAGAAAAACAAGAAAGTCCAGTTGAAGAAGCACCACTGAGGACATAGATAAACCTCCAAGTGGCCTCAACGCCTCTCTAAAAGGATGCAAATGACCAGCTGTCTGCAAGGAGTATAAATCCTTCCATTTCCCCCACCACCCAGCCAGAGCTGAAGAAGCTTCCTGGATGAGAAGCGAAACGTCTTCAAAGAAAAATAAGGAAGTCCAGTTGCCTCCTGAAAAAGCACCTTTGGGACCACCATAACCCGGATGACGGAGGATCTCCATAGACAGGAAAGAGGTAACCTAACCTTAAACAAAATACATTTTGTCTACCTTTTTATCAGTCTGTTGGAAACCTCTTCCTGCTTATTACTAGACAGTTAGGTGCTGTTAGGAAGCTAAAGCAGAGGGGGGGGGAAATAGGAGCTCAAGTGGATTATTAACTATTATTAAGCGGATTATTATCAAATGGATTATTGCAGGGCAAAGCCGAAGCTGAACAATTCCTGACACTCAACAACAAAAGGGCAGGTTTTGTGCTTTTTATAACTCGCAGTGAAATTCGTAAGTGTTTCTATTCCCTTCCCTATCCTAGCCTATGGAATCGTATATAGGCGTCTTCTAATTTACACAGCCATTCATGTAAATTGCCTGGCTCCTTTCATAATTCTGATTACCCTGCTTCCATAGTTGCGATCTATATTTCCCAATGTTTTCCCAATGTCAGTATCTTTGGTGCAACTATGATTGTTGTATGCAATTATGGACAAGAACAAATCGGAGGCTGAGAGCTTTGCATAATTCAGTGGGTGAAGTTAACTCCGGATAACAGAATAACAGAGCTGGGAGGGACCTTGGAGGTCTTCTAGTCCAGCCCCCTGCTCAGGCAGGAAACCCTATTCCATTTCAGACAAACGGCTGTCCAGTCTCTTAAAAAACCTCCAGTGTTGGAGCACCCACAACTTCTGAAGGCAAGTTGTTCCACTGATTATTCCATGATGTCTCCAAGAGAGGACCCCCCCTCAAAAAATCAAGATTGTGGTTGCAATCACACAATGACACTTCCATATATATATATATATATATATCACAAACTGACAGCTATTTTGAGCGCCCCCAGAAATTCTCCCGAACTCAAAAATACCTAATGGTTAATATTCTGGTGTTAACTCCTCTCTTTTAAGTAGTCATTCTTTTAATAATTTTTACCAGAGGTTAAAAGGGCAATTCTTCGCTTGTTACTAAAAAGAAAAGCCCACTAATTTAACAGGACTTCTTTTTAGGGAAAGATATGTGGAAGAATTGCTCTGCAACACACAAGCATTTATCTAACCGTGTTTGGATAAGTATCCTGGATTTGTATTCAAGAGCCATTATATTAATTCATTTTGAAAATGAACCTTATACATCTCAAATATTTAAATCTAAGGAAGAAGGTGTTTTTTTTTTCTAACATGCTTTTCTCTAAATTCTCTGATATTGACAAATTGTGGCTAGGTCAGACTCCTGCCAAATTTTCAAGAAATATCAAGATTAGATTATCGTTACTTACACATTTAAAACTGAGCACAACTGATTTTCAATAATTGGGTGTAAAAGGAAAATTGGTTTAACATATTCCAGAATGGCTGCTTTCGCTGTCAATTAAGCCTAAATGCCAATTTTACAACTGCTCTTTAAATCCACTAGGTATTCTCTGACCTTTGTCTAGCATTATCTTAATGTCCCTCTTGGCTCTGCTGAGGGAAATATAATCTGACTTGTTCTGAAGTTAACTTTTTAAGAATTACGCAAACTGTATTCTCTTTGAAGACATTCCGTTTCTCATAATGGTAGGTCTGGGGAGTAAGATGGTGAAACTTCTGGAGGCAAAGCTGTTCCACTGATTAATTGTTCTCATTATCAGGAAATTTCTCCTTAATTCCAGGTTGCTTCTCTCCTGGATTAGTTTCCATCCGTTGCTTCTTGTCCTGCCTTTGGGTGCTTTGGAGAATAGGTGGACCCCCTCTTCTTTATGGCAGCCCATCAAATATCCATTGGACAGCCATTATCCAACGGATGTCCAGTTTCGTCTTAAGCACCTCCAGTATTGGAGCACCCACAACTTCTGAAGGAAAGCAACCTGGAACTAAGGAGAAATTTCCTGACAGTGAGAACAATTAACCAGTGGAACAACCTGCCTCCAGAAGCTGTGAATGCTCCAACACTGGAAGTTTTTAAGAAGAGGCTGGACAGCCATTTGTCTGAAATGGTACAGGATTTCCTGCCTGAGCAAGGGGTTGCACTAGATGACCTCCAAAGTCCCTTCCAAATTATTATTATTATTATTATTATTATTATTATTATTATTATTATTATTATTATTATTATTATTATTATTATTATTATTATTATTATTATTATTATTATTAATCATCGCACGGTCAGCCAGATGTTCAAACTGGATTTGGCATTTTTGTCTACCTATCGAGTCCTTCCCAAGGACCTGGGATAGGCAGATGTGGATGTTTGATGGTAGTACAGATCTCGTCGCAGGATGGAAGCAGTTCCTAGTAAGGCTGCCTTTTGCAATTGACTAATGGCGAATTTGTCAATGCCAATGGTGTTCAAGTGGTGCTCCAGTTGTTTTGGGATTGCACCCAAGGCGATGATTATTATTATTATTATTATTATTATTATTATTATTATTATTATTATTATTATTATTATTATTATTATTATTATTATTATTATTATTATTATCAACTAATCAAGGAGAGAAACAACCTGGAATTAAGGAGAAACTTCCTAATAGTGAGGACAATTAACCAGTGGAACAGCTTTGCCACCAGAAATCGTGGGTGCTCCATCACTGGAGGTTTTTAAGAAGAGATTGGACAACTATTTGTCAGAAATGGTATAGGGTCTCCTGCCTGAGCAGGGGGCTGGACTAGAAGACCTCCAAGGTCCCTTCCAGCTCTATTCCGATGGATGGTGGTTGTAACTCTGAAAAACGGTCAGAAGTCACTTTTTTTTAACTTTGAACGGTCACTAAATGAAATGTTGCAAGTCAAGGACTCCTTGTACAAAATTCAGACCGAACCCTTCCGATTCTGTTATTCTGTGACCAGAAAATCCTCCTGATGATTCGGTAACGAAACGTTCAGAAATTATTATTGAAACACGCTCGGAGAACGAAGCACAGCCAAGATCTAAAACCCCGAGCTACAAGTATTTTCTATTATTTCAAAGTCTATTTCCATTTCCAGGACGTGGTGGTGGGAGGGGGGGCAATCTAGAGAAGACACCCACAGCTGGCTGCCTTAAGCTAGGAAAGGGTCTTTCTGACCCCCTGGGGCTGCCTCTCGCCTCTAGTCTTCACGCACGTCGCGGGCTGCGTTCCCGTGTTCGTCGGTCACGGTGAGAAACCAACAAACGCAACACGGGAAAAGAGAGTTTGACTTGAGTGGCGGTCCTTCACCAGCTACGGGAATGAAACAAAGGCCGTGTGTCAGCACCCTCAGGAGATGGACCTGCCAAGATCCATCTGCTCCGCCATTCTGCCTCTAAGCCCACTTCGCCAAGTCCTCTGGATTGTTGGAAGCCGGAGAAGGCGAAGCAAACCGAAGGAAAAGAGATAAAGTCATAAAAGCACTTACTTGGGAGAGCCTCCGTTTAATGGCCGTTATAAAACACGCCAGTGTTTTTAAGTTAACTACCAGAATGGGGGGAAGAAGAAAAAACCCACTCCTGTTTGTTTGAATAGCGTGGCTTCCATACTGGGAGGCAGAATCAGTTGCCGCACCTGAGCCCTGCAGAGGCTATTGTTGTGTGTGTGTCTCCCTTTGGAACCTAAAATTTGTAATGAAAGAAAGTGGCGTTTATTTCGGATCACTTGAGCAAAACCAAAGCGTTCGAGCACCTGGTATTTTTTTTTTTTTCCCAAAGCATCCAAAGAGGGGGAGGAGAGAAAAAAGGCTCATTTCCCGACTCAAAAGACTGAAATAAAACCCATCAAACTGGAAAAAAAAGAACTCAAAGGGAGCGCCCTCCGTTCACTGTGATAACAGAAATGCCTGGTACAGTTGGGGCAGTGTGTAATTATCACAACGGTGTCATCGCACGCGTACACGCCAAAGAGCCCCATCACCTTATTTTCTTCGTAGATCATTAACAAGGGTTACTTCTCCTCTCCCCTCCTGGATTTTGCCCTATTTGCTCTTCATAAAACGCATTGCCAAATCTGATATTATATTACTGGTACAAGCAGTCCCTAACTTCCCGAAGGGACCTTGGAGGTCAACTAGTCCAACCCTAGAATAGAATAGAATAGAATAGAATAGAATAGAATAGAATAGAATAGAATAGAATAGAATAGAATAGAATAGAATAGAATAGAATAGAATAGAATAGAATAGAATAGAATAGAATAGAATAAGAAGAGAGGAGAGAATGGAATGGAATGGAATGGAATGGAATGGAATGGAATGGAATGGAATAGAAATAGAATAGAATAGAATAGGAATAGAATAGAATAGAATAGAATAGAATAGAATAGAATAGAATAGAATAGAATAGAATAGAATAGAAATAACAGAGTTGGAAGGGACCTTGGAGGTCATCTAGTCCATGCATGCCTGGCTGAGGAATTCTGGGAGTTGAAGTCCACAAGTCCTGATCTAGACCTATCGCCATTCAATTGCGGGGGGGGGGGGGGATGAAAAGAATAAGTGATCTTTATTGTGTTTCAAATGCTTTCATCTCACAGAGCATTGAGGGTGTTTAATTGTTAATGCTGCTGGCTATGAGAGGGCTTGTGTCCATGCCAGGGATCTTGATGGACTGAAATAAATATGCTTCTGCATGATAAGCCCGGGGTCCCCATCTCTTAAACCGAAGATTATAGTGGTAGCTTCAAAACCTCCTGTATATTTCTGTCTTTTTGAACACAGCAGTAGATTATAGAGCCTGAGAGAGATGCAGTCAGCTAGAAAATTTCATTCTTCAGCTCCCGTTTCTATTCTGAAGGGTTCAGAATCCAGGTTCCGAAGCAATTACATTCAGTAGACTACAAAAACAACAATGCAGCATTTTTATTGTTGTTGTTTTTGTTTTTTACCTAACAGGGAAATCCTGCGCAAGACTTGCGTTGATTTGGGTCATGCAGCCTTCCAAACGTGGTATTTACATTTTCTGGAGAATAGATGGAATCATAAAGTAATGCAACGAGCAGGACACATTCAGAAAGAGGGGGAAAAAACCTGTTAGATGAAATAAAATATTGGAAGAAGCACAGGAATAGCGAGAAAAAAAAATTAGGATGTGCAGAGGAGAAAGAAATCAAAGAAGACAACAGACCAGGCCTGAAAAACAGCTGCTAGAGATAAGAAATGCCATCTAATAGGTCATGCAATTGCCAAAAATGTTGACATGGATTAACAGGCCGACAGAGTTGGAAGGGACCTTGGAGGTCTTCTAGTCCAACCCCCTGCTCAGGCAGGAAACCCTTTACCATTTCGGACAAATGGCTGTCCAGTCTCTTCTTAAAAACTTCCAGTGTTGGAGCATTCACCGCTTCTGGAGGCAGGTTGTTCCACTGGTTAACTGTTCTAACTGTCAGGAAGTTTCTCCTTAGTTCCAGGTTGCTTCTCTCCTTGATTAGTTTCCTTCCGTTGCTTCTTGTCCTGCCCTCAGGCGCTTTGGAGAATAGCTTGACTCCCTCTTCTTTGGGGCAGCCCCTGAGATATTGGAACGCTGCTATCATATCCCCCCTTGTCCTTCTCTTCATTAAACTAGACATACCCAATTCCTGCCACCGTTCCTTGTATGTTTTAGCCTCCAGTCCCTTAATCATCTTTGCTGCTCTTCTCTGCACTCTTTCTAGAGTCTCGACATCTTTTTTTACATCGTGGCGACCAAAACTGGACTCAATATTCCAAGTATTCCATATACATGCAGAGACACAGCCGTGACCCCCCCCCCGTCTGTACTAAAGGTGGCCTTATTTATACATGCTATGGTGCAGCTCCCATTCAGGTTAGAGAGATACCCTTAGAAATAGTCCTCGCTTAAAGACAGTGGGGCACAGTTTTTGCCTGCATTTCTAACCACTGAGTCATCCGGGCTGCTCGGATTAAATTACAACAGAGCAGCAGGGGGTCTACCAAGGAGTTAAGAAGTTTTGGGGTACCTCCACTCCTCCCAGGTGGGGTGACTGCTAATCTCATGAGTCTGTTATAATTCAAATTTTAAATTTGGTGGGGGGGGAGAGGCGTCTTTTTCTCCAGTTATTTTGTTTCCACATTGGTGCTTCTAGCTAGCAACGCAGTGCAATGGACTTAAGACTTATGTGCCGCTTCGCTGCCTTCTCTAAGCGGTTTACACAGAGTCGGCCTGTTGCCCCCCAACCATCGGGGTCCTCATTTTACCGACCTCGGAAGGAAGGTCGGAAGGCTGAGTCCACCTTGAGCCCTGTCAGGATCGAACTGCCGGCAGTGGGCGGAGTCAGCCTGCAATAGGATTGATCTTGGGCCAGTCAATCTCTCTCTGCCCTAGGAAGGAAGCAATGGCGATCCACTTTTGAAACATCTTGCCAAGAAAGCGGCAGGGACTATCCAAGCGGTCTCCACGTTTCAAACATGACCGGACAGAAGGGAAAAAAACCAACCTGGCAGGGAGGTATTTTAAACCGTGGGAACGTCTCTTCTTCTTTCTAAAGTTGAATAAAAAATAGCGACGGGGTCCCAGTGATCTCTTTCCTTTCCTTTCCGCCATGACCGTTTCTGTCTTCCTGTTTTGATATTAATTCTTTCTGCCACCATCCATCCTGTTCCATTGAGCAGTAAGGTTTCCCGGTGGATCGAGTAAAACGTTCCTGACATTTCCTAGTGTTAACCAGGTTTTAGAAATAAGCAAGGTAAAATTAGAATTCCATACCCTTTTTTTTCATCCAAGAAAGAGTTGCCAACTCTTTTCTTTCTTTTTTTTTTTTTGGCTCAGACAGAAAGATTAATAGCCTGAGCTTGTGGAATAATTTAATATTGGAATTATGAATGGAATGAAGGATAATACTACAATAGCCAATTGGGTTTACTTGGTTATCAGGACTAAAACGACATTGCCCAAGGAATAGACGTGGCGTCACAAGGCAAGGCAGGTTTCACATAACGACCTTCAGAATTGTCCATGGAGATTCTCCGTCATCCAGCTCAGGGTTGTCCCAAAGGTGCTTTTTTCAGGAGGCAACTGGACTTTCTTGTTTTTCCTTAAAGGTGTTTCACTTCCCATCCAAGAAGCTTCTTCCTCTCTGACTGGATGGTGGGGAATGGAAGGATTTATACTCCTTGTAGACAGCTGGTCATTTGCCTTCTTTCAGAGGGTCGTTGAGGCCACTTGGAGGTTTGTCTATGTCCTCAGGGTCACCTGAGTGGTGCAAATGGGTGTGTGGGGTTCTTAGGACTGTGTTCCACACCCATTTGCACCACTCAGGTGACCCTGAGGACACAGGTAAACCTCCAAGTGGCCTCAACGACTCCTTAAAAGAAGGCAAATGACCAGCTGCCTGCAAGGAGTATAAATCCTTCCAAATTATTATTATTATTAAGGATTTATACTCCTTGCAGACAGCTGGTCATTTGCCTTCTTTTTAGAGAGTCGTTGAGGCCACTTGGAGGTTTATCTATGTCCTCGGTGGTGCTTTTTCAGGAGGCAACTGGACTTTCTTGTTTTTCTTTGAAGACGTTTCGCTTCTCATCCAAGAAGCTTCTTCTGCTCTGACTGGATGGCGGGAGAATGGACCTTCAAAACTGAGATTTCAGATTAAAAGAAATGAGACGAGTTTCTTCCCAGCTCACGTTGCACACATGAATGCTTCTGTCTGACTGGAAAAACAAAATCCGAGTGGGGCAACTTTTTCACAGAATGAAAACGCCCTCGTCCCGAGTAAGGCTATCGGAATTGAGCGTTTTTGTTAAACAGAGATTTGTAGATAAGTAGAAAGAACAGTCTCTGCCTCAGGGCGTGTGAAGTTTATGTTGGATAAAACAAGATGTGACGCCAGAGATATGAGAATATGTGGCACTTATTTTGCTTCCCGCTTCCTCTCCTTTTTTTTCTATGGTTATCCTTACAGGAATGTCTGTCTGTAAGAGAGCGTGAAACACATTTTGGGGCGAAGAGGAGGCAGAGTGTCTGGAAGAAGGAGAAGGAGAAGGAGAACCACAATGGACTATCCAACAATAAGCAATTGTCTAGGGCAAGGGTAGGCAACCTCGGCTCTTTTATGATTCCTGGACTTCAACTCCCAGAATTCCTGAGCCAGCCATGCTGAGGGGAAAGGGAGAGGTTTCCAAGCTGAGCCATGCTGGCTCAGGAATTCTGGGAGTTGAAGTCCATGAGTCATAAAAGAGCCAAGGTTGCCTACCCCTGGTCTAGGGGAATTATTTTGATTGTCAGTAGATTACACCAAGAATAAAAGCTGGTCAATCAATCATTAGAGAAAATCTGAGGGAAACCGAAGCGCTTTTAATAAAATTCAGTGATGTCTGACTTATTTCTGCTTCTGAAATGTGCTTTGTGTTCACTTTCTTTGATCCCCAACACAGACCAGGTGCCTCAAGGAATAGGATTTTGATAAACGGGCTTTTTGATTATTTTATCAATGACTTTCTCATTGACATCAACAGTTAAAGGGTTTTTTTGTCTACAGTGGGTCAAACAAACATAGAAAGAGAGAGAGGAATAAAGAGAAAAGCAAAAGATAAAAGGGGGGGGAAATACACAAAATGAATAGAAGATTTAATCTCAGTTTTAGGGCATTATGAAAGGAAGGTGAATTTAAGAAAAAAAAAAACCTCCCAAACGAAGGGGCGACACCACCACGATCATTTTAAACACAAACAAAATTCAAGCTTTTTACCCGAGGTTATCCCCTCCAGCTGAAAGTAATTTTGAAGATGCACATGCAAACAGACAGAATCAACAAACATGTGCATTTGTAGATGTGTGTGCCTATCAACCTGCCAGAAGTCATTCTCCCAAAAAAATGTTTTGTTTTGTTTTTTTAAAAAAGGTACAGCTAGGGGAAATATATGTGCGCATGCCTTTGAATTAATAAGTAATTAAAATTAATTGCTTGTTAAATAAAGTACCACATTTACAAAGTTAATTGATCCCCATCTGTGTATACTAAGCGTTCTCTTTCTCAGACATGAAAAGCACAAAAGTGTGTTCAAAGCCATACATAAAATACTCCCTTTCCTCTCTCCTAATATAAAAGAGGAGGAGGAGGAGGAGAGGATGAAGAGAAGAGAAGAGAAGAGAAGAGAAGAGAAGAGAAGAGAAGAGAAGAGAAGAGAAGAGAAGAGGAAGAGAAGAGAAGAGAAGAGAAGAGAAGGTAGAGGAGGAGAGGGGAGGGAAGGGAGGAGAGAAGAGGAGAGGAGAGGAGAGGAGAGGAGAGGAGAGGAGAGGAGAGAAGAGAAGAGAAGAGAAGAGAAGAGAAGAGAAGAGAAGAGAAGAGAAGAGAAGAGAAGGTAGAGGAGGAGAGGGGAGGGAGGAGAGGAGAGGAGAAGAGAGCGAAGAGAAGAGAAGAGAGAAGAGAAGAGAAGAGAGGAAGAGAAGGAGGAAGAGAAGAGAAGAGAAGAGAAGAGGGAAGAGAAGAGAAAGAGAAGAGAAGAGAAGAGAGAGAAGAGAGAGAAGAGAAGAGAAGAGAAGAGAAGGTAGAGGAGGAGAGTGGAGGGAAGGGAGGAGAGAAGAGAAGAGGAGAGGAGAGAAGAGAAGAGAAGAGAAGAGAAGAGAAGAGAAGAGAAGAGAAGAGAAGAGAAGAGAAGAGAAGAGAAGAGAAGAGAAGAGAGGAGAGGAGAGGAGAGGAGAGGAGAGGAGAAGAGAAGAGAAGAGAAGAGAAGAGAAGAGAAGAGAAGAGAAGAGAAGAGAAGAGAAAAAATGATGAGAGAAAAATTCTATCTATAAAATGAAAGGAAGAGAACAATGGAGATAAGGCAGGGGTAAGAGATAACTTGATAGGAAAGGAAATAAAATATAAAAATCTTGCTCAGTCTTATAGAAGGGCTAAAAGCTAATACGGTAGGTTAATCTTCAGAGTTACGCATTCCTGTGATCACCTTAGGCTCTTTGCACCTTACGCTAATTCCTGTGTTTTCAACAGCTTCCTACTATTCTTCTATGTATTCTATGCTTCTTCCATTCTTCTATTTTATTCGAATTTCCTTTCCTATCTCATATATAGGCACAGGTAATTATTTTTTTTCTTATATTGTAAATATATATATATATATATATTGTAAATATATATAAAAAATAGGATATGAAAAACGACCTAGTTTTGCCATCAATCTAAATCATGGTTAGTTTAATCACAGTTTGTTGAAGAAAACAGGCATCTCTGGGGAACTGGGAAATGTCAAGATGGAGGCCGCACCCTTTGTAATGTGCACGGGGTGCACACACATGTAAAACGGCGGGGGGCTTCCATTCTTCAGTCAGTGCCTCCATCTTGACTTTTTTTGGGGGGGGGACTGACACCCCCTCCCCACAGATGTCTCTGGAAGAAACCGAAATTGGTGAGAGGAGCCAACATACACTACTTAGCAGATTTAGATTTCTCAACGGATCCAGGAGGGGAGGGTGGGGGGGGGGAAAGAAATCCTGCCCACGTGCAGAAATTCTCCAAATTGATTTGGAAGCCTCGGGTGCGTCTCTGCGATTCGAACGGGCTTGCCAACTGGATTTGACGATCCAATTTCTCAACTGAATTATTTACTCGGCCTTAATTAATTGGGAACCATCTGCATAATGGCTTGCGCCGTTTATATCTGCCTGGCTGAGTTCAAGTTTCGCCGGGGCAACTTGTTGGTTATGAGATGGTTTTAGAAAAAGATTAAACTGCAATCGCAGGCTCAGATCTTGTCCTTATTGTAGCTGGGAGGACGCCAGGACGTTTAATTTCGCCAAACAAGCTACCCGAAGTACTTCCTAAGCTGTGCTTTCAAGTAGTGTTATTTCCTGTTGGGGAAGATATATCTGGATAATTTTGTTTTTTTTTTCCCCCATTTCTGCCCCCCTCCCAGCTTCCAGAGCCAGGATGATACAAATTCAGACCACAGAAATCACTGAGAAATTGCAGTGTTGCAGGAAGCAAACAACGGTATCATCTCGACGTACAACAGCTCCTTTAGTGACCGTTCAAAGTTACGACGGGACTTAGGACCGTTTTTTCAGACTTATGACGGTTGCAGCAGCCCCAGGGTCACGTGATCCAAATTCAGACACTCGGCCACTGGTTCACATTGTCGACGGTCGCAGTGTCCCCCGGGGTCACGTGATCCGCTTTTGCGACCGTCTGATCAGCAAAGTCAAGGCGGAAACCGGATTCACTTAACAACCAGGTTACTAAATGTCTATGGAGATTCTCCGTCATCCAGGTCATGGTTGTCCCAAAGGTGCTTTTTTCAAGAAGCAACTGGATTTTCCTTATTTTTCCTTGAAGACATTTCGCTTCCCATCCCAGAAGCTTCTTCAGCTCTGACTGGAGGGTGGGGAATGGAAGGATTTATACTCCTTGCAGACAGCTGGTCATTTGCCTTCTTTCAGAGGGTCGTTGAGGCCACTTGGAAGTTTGTCTGTGTCCTCAGGGTCACCTGAGTGGTGCAAATGGGTGTGGGGGGTTCTTAGGACTGTGTTCCATACCCATTTGCACCACTCAGGTGACCCTGAGGACACAGGTAAACCTCCAAGTGGCCTCAACGACTCCCTAAAAGATGGCAAATGACCAGCTGTCTGCAAGGAGTATAAATCCTTCCAAATTATTGTCTCTGCACCACAAAGACCAACTGCCCCACCTCATCCCGGTCGGCAGAGTTGTCCCCCTTGGAGTTAAGCCCCACAGATCCCATCTCAACAAAAAAATATAGAACGACTAGCGTAAATCGGGATGTAATACACACGTCTCGGTCTCAAAACTTCTCCTAAGAAAGGAGCCTGCCAAATAATCTCTCGCAATGAATCGTCATTCCGGCCTACGTACTCTGAATATTGAACAGGGCTCAAGCTGAAAGATTGAAACGAAGTCGGCACCATCCTTGGCAATTAAAAAAGGAAGGGGAAAAAAAAAACCCACAGTGGAATTTATTGTGATGCCCTGCCGTGAACCTGGATTGTAAAACAAGTCAGCCGTCACAAAAGGTGGGAAGGCAGATTTAGTTTTTTACGGTGCTTTCTCGGCTGATAATTTATCGGGACAGCTCACGGGGTGACAAACCATGAATTCCGTCCTATTTGCCGTCTTCGCCCTAATCTGGCATTTTGTACAAATGAAGAAAAAAAAAGCAAAAAAAAACAAAAAGGCAGGAAGCTTAGGCCAAATCTAAATGATGATCAGCCGCAGATGAAACCTCTTCGTAGAATCCCAGCGTTATGCAGAACAAAAGAGCGACTTATTTGAATTGCATCCAAATCTTTTATTATCTCCGGGCCAATCCAAGACTTAGATTTGTTTGCATGTTTTTCCACTAAATGCCACGGGGCCGTAGGAGATAAGAGACCGCATTTGAAATTATCCGCCTCTCTTCCAATTTGGGACTCTATGTAAATCAGGGTTTATCGTTGTTTTTTGTGTGTTTTTTTTATCAGGCTTCGCCAGAATTAGTTGTCAAGTTTCTGGACCTGGCCGGATTCAGAGACTAATCCATCCTGGTGGGGAAATGCAGGCCGAAGCAATTTTGCTAAGGGTGACCAATTGCAATTCAAAAAAATCAACTTTTCCTAGCCTATTAAGAGAAGTGGATGGCCAATTAAAGAAAGCTCAGATGAAGCTCACATTTCTAACGGCTTACTTGGGTGTCAATCAGCGAAAAACAAGAAAGCTCTAACTACAGATAGCCCTCGACTTATCACAACTGAGTCCAGATTTTCCGTTGCTGAAGTGAGCTTTGCCCCATTTTACGACGTTTCTCACCCCGTGAATCCCTGCCGTCATTACATTAGTCACACAGTTGTGAAGTGAATCTGGTTTTCTCCCATTTGACTTTGTTTGTCAGAAGGTTGCAAAAGGGGATCCCACATCCCCCAGGATACGTCAACCGTCATAAAACAGGAGTCGGTTGCCAAGGGTCCGAATTTTGATGACGTGATCACGGGGAGGCTGAAACGGTCGTAAGTGTGAAAAACGGCCATAAGTCTCTTTTTTCAGTGATGTTGTAACTTTGAACCGTCACTAAATGAACTGTTGTAAGTCAAGGACTATCTGTAGTTACACTTTTAAATCAGTCTCAGTAAATACTGAAGTTGGGGTAGACGGATCCGCCCGGCTACTGGGTAATCTTCCACTTATTTATATTTTTGATTTATTAGCACAGCACAGGATGAGTAAGAACACAGCTGCAAATATAAGGAGATTTTTTCCCCCTCCCTTCCTCTACTATCAAAAAAAAACCTTTCTTCTTTGTTATTATTTTTGCTTTTTTTTTCCCTTCCCCCCACCCCTTTTTAGTGGCTGATGTTTTGAGCAATATGTTTGGAAGGTTTTCATCTCGGCCAAGAGTTTTATTTTCCTCCATCTGACATTATCTCTTAATTAAAGGAAAAGATAAATAGAGAGATTCAAGCAGGTGCTGAAGCTGATATGAAGCATAGCTCTGGCTCCCTGTGTTTGTGTGTGTGTGTGTGTTTGTGTGTCTGTGCATCACAAGGGGAAGACAACTCAAGGGGACAATCACCAAGTTAGAGAGAACTGGTCTGTCTCAAATCCAGACCCTCTCTTTATCCGTGTGTCCTCCTCTAATTCTTCCAGTTCTTCCAAAAACAGAAACAAGCAAATCAACCCCATTTTTACGTTTGTATTTCTTATTTTGTCCAGATGAAGAGATGTAGGCTTAAGATTAAAAAAAAAAAAAACAGACTTTTTTCTTCCTAAATGTTTTCTAAGGTGTACTCTCTCATCTTTTTCTCACTCAGCCATTCATATCATCCAGATGAATATTTTGAAAAAAATGGAATATTGCACAATTTTTCCTGAAAACGTATTTCTGATTCTATCCGTTATCACCATTCAATGAATCATAATATGTAACCGTCACCAATCTCTGGATTCCTGCTTTCATATTCAGCCACAACAGCCTAGATCAGTGATGGCGAACCTTTGAGACCCAGTGCCCAAATTGCAACCCAAAACCCACTCATTTATCACCGGGTGCCGGGTGGGCGTGGCCGTGGTGGTCATGGCAGACTGGGTGGGCGGGGCCAGGGCGATGGGGGCCAGTCCCTCGCCATCTCCGGAGCACAGCACGCGTGCCCACAGAGAGGGCTCTGAGTGCCGCCTCTGGCACGCGTGCCATAGGTTCGCCACCACTGGCCTAGATCAGGGGTCTTCAAACTTGGCCCTTTTATGACTTGTGGACTTCAACTCCCAGAATTCCTCAGCCAGGCACACTAGGCATCGTCTAGGTCAGGGGTCTTCAAACTTGGCCCTTTTATGACTTGTGGACTTCAACTCCCAGAATTCCTCAGCCAGGCACAAGTTTGAAGACCCCTGACCTAGACGATGCCACTTCACGTTTTCTGACGTACATTTTAGCCCTTTTATACATAATTAAACTGGTATCTTCACTCCCTCCATGTATTTATCAACCACCCTCCCCAAGACAAAGCTATCTTCATTTAGATCTGTCTTCTTTCTGTTAGTTTCCCAAATATATACAGTATCTATGCGTCTTTCTTTCATCTCACTTGTGAGTTATTTTCTTTCACGGTATAAGTCACGTTTCTCCATATGCCATGGTCTTCACCAGATGGACCCACAGATATTGACCTCTGCTGCCCATCGCAGCTTGGCCAGTTGAGGATTTTTGACACGATATAAGGTTTAAAGCTGGCAAGGCGGGAAGCAATGATTCTCGGTCTAGACAGGATCATTATGTAAACATGAAGCAGATGTCCTTTTTTTGCTCAAGGCCGGGAGAAGAATGGCCCAAAGACCACGGATGTTAAAAAGACGGGAGGAACAGAATTTAAACCCTTGGGCTGAGATATATTGATAGGGTTGGATTCCTGGTTTCAACCGTAGAGAGGAGAGGAAGAGAGAGACTGAAATGTTTACTATTAGCAAACTCTTAAACGTCCGCGCACATTTCTGGAGAGAAAAGATTTAAAACTGTCCTTCCTTGAAGTCTAACTTCCAGGAGGATAAAGACGGTGTAGACTAAATCAGCTTTGACTAACATACCAGCCACACACAAAATTCCCTACAATGCAGATTATTTTTATTTTAAGCATAAAAATAATCACGAGGGCAACTAAGATTCCAAGCATATTCATGTTATTCTGTGCAAGCCAAGATCTGTAATCGAAAATCTACCTTGGAAGCCAATATTCGGCGTTAACTGTCTCCTATCTCCCATCCAGAGACTGATGATCAGAGAACTGGACTTTAGTGTTCATTCCCCCACCTGGTAAAATGAAATAAGCTACAAAGCAAAATGATGGACACCAGGAAGATCTGACATTATGTGCTACTTAAATCCAGGGCGCTGCCAACATTTTAGTAGCCTGTCTTTCGCAAATCAGATATTTAAGGCTCATTCGACACATTCTGCTTGTAGAATTGTAGAATTCTTGTTGTAGAATTTATCCAGGCCTATCTGGATAAACTATGCCATGGATGGGGGCGGCGAGATCCATAAAAATATTCACATACCTACTTAAGAATATGATTATGGACACAAAAAGAAGTGGGTAAACTGTGTTACTTTTTCCAGGAAGGAAATATTGGTTTTGTAGATCTTTCTTTTCTTCAATACGTTGAATAATGAAATTGGCCGAGTGGAATTGAAGCTTTTATACTGTGACTTTTTTTCTCTCAATAGCTGCATTCATTGGAGATGTTCCTACCT
Source organism: Azemiops feae (assembly GCA_023970755.1). Classification (NCBI taxonomy): domain Eukaryota; kingdom Metazoa; phylum Chordata; class Lepidosauria; order Squamata; family Viperidae; genus Azemiops; species Azemiops feae. The sequence continues at coordinate 30,636 of JALGBA010002132.1, forward strand.
CTTTAGGTAGAAAGAGTCATGCAAGACGTTAACTCATGAAACAAGATGCAGAGGGTAAAATAGGAGAACCCACAAAGTAACAATAGAATTTAACTTCAGGAACTGGGAAGAAAATAAGTAAGTCGCTCGGGGTTTTTTCCCCAACATAAATTGTCTAAAAGTCAAGGAGATCCTATACCTGGTTTTTTTTTTTTTTCCCTTACTGGAATTTTATTCAAAGTCAGCATCAGAAAAGCTTGTTTGCCATAAAGCGAACGAGAATCACAAAATTCAGCTGTAATGCATAGAATTAGCTCCCTAGCCAATATATCTTTGGACATGGAAGAAAAATATTAGGAATGAACTCACCATATGCATTTACCAAATGCACAAACAACGGCATGTACAATTCTAAGGTAATTTAACCGCATCTCCACAATTGCAGCTGAATTGCACTACATTCACAAAACGATTTTTAAATATTTTTTAATAAAAGGTTTACCTGTGGGCTGTTGAAAAGAAGGCTGCATTCTTTTATGGGTAGATCAGCAGTAGTAACAATCTGTAAAAGGAAAGGAAGAGGAAGAAGAAGAGAGAACTGTCAGTATTTGGACTGTAGGATAACTGCTAAAATTGACATTAAAATCGTGGAACTATTTTTCAAACCGCCCATCGCTGAAGTACATGATCTGCATTCTTAACGTCCCAAGTTACATCCAATAATCGTATCCGATTAAAAGATGCGTAAGATGGCTTATTTAGTTTTGTCATAGCCAGGATAAAAGGCAGATTGATACAACCTTGTTAAATCAGGCTTATTAGTTATTTCTATCTTCAATGTGTCCCTTACAGGATCCACCTTTAATAAAAATGTACCCGAGCAGAGCTGAAAGAAATCCAGGTCACCTGATGGAAGAGAGGATAACTGGGTGCCTTAAAACAAGTTCCTGTGCAAGAGAGAAGAAACTGGGGGTGCTTAATCTCGTGAAGGGAAGCCTGGGAAGAATAGAACAGTCTTCTGCAAATATAAAAGAAGGCCCAGATATCATACAAAACACAGGACCAATAAAGGAGAATATTTGTGGCTCAGGGTTGAAATGAGCCTTGGTGCTCTCCGGGTTTGGTGGTTTTCTTGCAGACGTTTCATGACCCAAACTAGGTAACATCATCAGTGCTAGAAGGGAGGGGGGTTTGCGAGGAGGAGGAGGAGGAGGAGGAGGAGGAGGAGGAGGAGGAGGAGGAGGAGGAGGAGGAGGAAGGAGGAGGAGGAGAGAGGAGGAGGAGGAGGGAGGAGGAGATGACTGTGGGGTCCTTAGTGCTCTCTGAGCTTGCTTGTTTCTTGCAGACGTTTCATGACCCAAATAGGGAACATTATCAGTGCTAGAAGGGAGGAGGAGGAGGAGGAGGAGGGAGGAGGGAGGAGGAGGAGGAGTACTGTGGGGTCCTTGGTGCTCTCTGAGCTTGGTGGTTTTCTTGCAGACGTTTCATGACCCATCATCATCATCATTTGAGTAGCACTGATGATGTTTCCTAGTTGGGTAATAAAATGTCTGCAAGAAAACCACCAAGCTCAGAGAGCAACAAGGAGGCTTCCTCCTCCTCCTCCTCCTCCTCCTCCTCCTCCTCAGCAAGCAGGGACCATTTGACAATGCAAGGTTCGATTTATGGATGCTAAAGGAAGAGAAGGAGGAGGAGGAGGAGGAGGAGGAGGAGGAGGAAAGGGAGGATGCCTCACCCAGTTGTGACTCTGTCTAAGCGATTCTAAAGAAGATAAAAGATGGAGGAAGGTGGATCGCTCCCCTACCTCTGAATGCTGACCGGTGGCCAAAGAAGAGCGCCTCGATTTAGCTTTCCTGCCCTCAAAAATATATATATGTAATACAAAGTGGATTTCTCTCCTACTTTTTTTGTCCCCTCCTGCAAGCATCCATCACTCCCCCAAGGTTGTGAAGAGGTGTGGGGGCTTTTTGCAAAGAGGCAGAAGACAAATGGATCTCTTTTCCTCCAGGCGTCCCCGTCAGAATTCCTCTTTGCCTCCTTTCTCTCCTCTCGCCTTTCCCTTCCCCCCTCCCCCGTCACAATTGGGGGCCTTTCCAAACAGGAGCAAATATCACTGGATGCAGCACGATGCAGCCAGTCCTCCACTTGCAACAGTCCAAAGTTACAATGGCACTGAAAAAAAAAAGTGACTGTTTTTCACACTTACGACCGTTGCAGCTATCCCCACGGTCAGGCGATCCAAATTCGGACGCTTGGCAACTGGCTTGTACTTGTGACGGTTGCAGTGTCCCAGGTCCCCTTTTGCGACCTTCTGACCAGCCAAGTCAAAGGGGGGGGGAGCCAGAATTCACTTAACAACCGTGTGACTAATTTCACACCTGCAGCGATTCGGTGAACAACGGTGGCAAGGAAAGTCGTAAAATGGGTTGAAGCTCACTTGACATATGTCTCTCTCTTAGCCACAGAAATCTGGGGTTCAATGGTGGTCGTAAATTCGAGGACTAGCTGTAAATGTCTGTGCCAAATACATTGCCAAGGTTCCACGTAACACAATTACCCGATGTTTGACTTGTTCCCCCACTTTCGCAAAAGGGCTATATAGCAAAAGGGCTATATAAAAGACGCAACTCTGTTTGCGACGTCCCTGGATTGCAACATATTTTTAAGGCCGTCCAGTCCTGAAAACCTTGAGCCGGGAGGCCATCTCAGCCACTTTAATAATAATAATAATAATAATAATAATAATAATAATAATAATAATAATAATAATAATAATAATAATAATAATAATAATAATAATAATAATAATAATAATAATAATAATAATAATAATAATAATAATAATAATAATAAAGTTGGAAGGGACCTTGGAGGTCATTGAGTCCAACCCCCTGCTCAGGCAGGAAACCCTATACCATTTCGGACAAATGGCTTTCCAGTTTCTTCTTAAAAACTTCCAGTGTTGGAGCATTCACCGCTTCTGGAGGCAGGTAGTTCCACTGATTAATTGTTCTGACTGTCAGGAAATTTCTCCTTAGTTCTAGGTTGCTTCTCTTCTTGATTAGTTTCCATCCGTTGCTTCTTGTCCTGCCTTCAGGCCCTTTGGAGAATAGCTTGACTCCCTCTTCTTTGTGGCAGCCCCTGAGATATTGGAAGACAGCTATCGTGTCCCCCCTCGTCCTTCTCTTCATTAAACTAGACATACCCAATTCCAGCAACCGTTCCTGATATGCTTTAGCCTCCAGTCCCCTGATCATCTTGGTTGCCCTTCTCTGCACTCTTTCTAGAGTCTCAACATCTTTTTTACATCGTGGTGACTCTGTGTAGAGATGTTGCTGGCCGTCTCCCTTCTCCAGTTCTGCCCCATTAGTACGATCAAGAATTATACTACGCGTATTTCCCCCTTAGGGCGCACCCAAACAAATAGGAAAAAGCACTAAATGGATCAGCTGATTAGTTTTTGTTAAGCTACACCACACATTTTTCCCATAAATGCAACGTCGGCAAGACCACTATTTACAGACCTTATATATATATATATATATATATATTTTAAATAAAACCTGACACCTCAGATTTTAAATTAATCACACTAAAGCGATGCACTTTTTTCTCCAGCACATGTAAAGAACTCACAGCATCAAATCACAAAGGAGAACATTCGGGCATCCTCCTCATTTTGACAGGGGACACAACAAAAATGTCAGACACGCCTGGTTCCTATTGGATCCAAGATGTATCTACTAATGCTGGAGGTGTAATCACATCCTAGAAAACCGACATTTTATATATATACACATAACGGGAATTCAAGAATCCAATTTTTTTTTTCTTGAAAGAATGCTGCCGAGTTTGTTTGCTAATACATATTCAATTTGTTAAGAGCCCAGAGAGAGAGGAAGACAGAGAGATTGGTTTCACAGGTGTGACAAGAGTTATTTTTCAACCCAAAGGCATTTCTTTTTTAAATGAAGGCTCTTCTGCTGGGAAAAGGGAGCTAATTAACTCTGCCTGGTCTCCCATTTAAAGCACTGATCATCTAGTATGATTTACTCTGCTGGGTTATCACCTCTAGTTCTTCTTCTCTAACTCCTCAATGAGGGCTTCAGCCAACTTGTTTGGGGCCATCTTCTTTCCATGTCCATTTAGCAAAGTCTAATGTGAACTATTAATGCATTGTGTATATTGCAAGTTCACAGAGGTGAGTAGAGTAGAGTAGAGTAGAGTAGAGTAGAGTAGAGTAGAGGAGAGGAGAGGAGAGGAGAGGAGAGAGAGAGGAGAGGAGAGAGAGAGGAGAGGAGAATAGAGAGGAGAGTAGGAGGTAGGGTAGAGGTAGGGTAAGTAGGTAGAGAGTAGTAGAGTAGAGTAGGAGAGGAGAGAGGAGAGAGAGGAGAGGGAGAGGAGAGGAGAGGAGAGGAGAGTGAGAGGAGAGGAGAGGAGAGGAGAGGAGAGGAGAGGAGAGGAGAAAAAGAGGAGAGGCAAAAAAGAGTAGAGTAGAGTAGAGTAGAGTAGAGTAGAGTAGAGTAGAGTAGATAGTCCTTAGACTTACATGCCGCTTCACAGTGCTTTACAGCCCTCTCTGAGCCGTTTACAGAGACAGCATTTTGCCCCCCAACAACCTGGGTCCTCATTTTACCGACCTTGGAAGGACGGAAGGCTGAGTCAACCTTGAGCTGGTCAGGATCGAACTTCCTGGCTGTGGGCAGAGTTAGCCTGCAATGCTGCCTTCTAACCACTGTGCCACCAGGGCTCTTCATATTCGGATCCTGAGTATTTCATTTGATTTGATCCTCATACTTTAGTAATTTTATCATAAAACCATTTTAGGAGAAACAATAGAAAAATGTAGATGGTGCACAATGGAATAAAAATCTGCGATAAACTTCAAGGTGGTGCAAAGAATCAATCAGAAGCATAACTCCTTCAGTGACCTGGAATGAGTCCTAAAAAGCTGATCTGCCATATGGATGAAAAGCCATAAATATAAAACTGGGGGGGGGGAGAGATACATTCCCATTTGGGAGCCCTGTTATCTATTCCTGCCACCCTAATAAATAGCTGATCATCCCAAGCAAGCTTCGGATAAAAGCTGCTGTCTTTGCAGGATAGGGCTGGTGACAAATCTCGCCTCTGCTGCAATTCTTGGATAGATAGTATAGCAAAAAGGTGTAAGTATATAGTAAGCACTAAGTAAAAAATTTGGTCTGAAAATGCTGTGCTGAGAGAGAGAGAAAGAAGAAGGAGAAGGAGGAGAAGGAGGAGGAGACGGAAAAGGAGGAGAAGGAGACGGAGGAGAAGGAGAAGGAGGAGGAGAAGGAGGAGAAAAAGGAGGAGGAGGAGGAGACAGAGGAGGAGAAGGAGGAGGAGGAGGAGGGAGACAGAGGAGGAGGAAGGTAGGAGGTAGAACAGAGAAGGAGGAGGAGAAGAGAAGGAGGAGGATAGAGGAGGACAGAGGAGGAGAAGGAGGAGGAGGAGAAGGAGGAGACAGAGAAGGTGAAGGAGGAGGAGGAGACAGAGGAGGAGGAGAAGGAGGAGACAGGGAAGGAGAAGGAGACAGAGAAGGAGAAGGAGGAGACGGTGGAGGAGAAGGAGGAGGAGGAGGAGGAGGAGGAGGAGGAGGAAGAGAAGAGACAGAGAGAGTGCATGTGCCCCCTCCGGACTACAGATAGTCCTTGACTTACAATACTTCATTTAGTGACTGTTCCAAGTTACAACAGCACTGAAAAAGTGACTTGTGACCATTTTTCACACTTATGACCGTTGCATCCCCACCGTCACGTGATTTACCTTCGGATGCTTGGCGACTGGTTCATACTTACGACCGTCGCTGTGTCCTCGAGTGAAGCCCAGTCAAGGGGGAAGCCAGATCCACTTAACAACTAACGGTTACTAATTTAACCACTGTGAAGTGATTCACTTCGCAAACGGGGCGAGAAAACTTCGTCAAGCGGGGGGCAAAAAGCTCACTTAACGAATTTTCTTATTCCGCAACACCAATTCTGGGTTCAGAATTTGTGACTGTTAAGTCGAGGGCTACCTGAACATGCACAATATTGTAGGTAAAGCAGATTGGGTAAAGCCAGAAGACCGACTCTTTACGGGTTGCGCAAACTATGCGGTGTTAGAAGATAAATCGGCTTTTTTAGTTTGACTTGGAAAGCTGGAGACTCTTCTGCTCCGCAGGAGCCTTCTTGCTTCATTAGAGATTTAAGAAACCCCTCGGTGTTGGTTTGAAGAAAGCAGAAGATCAAGGAGCTTGCCTCCTGTGATCTAACCGAAAGAAGGATCACTTTTAACTTTTAATCAGAAGTTTGTGCTGAGCCTGGAGGAACCGGGTTTGGGAAGTCCGAGTAAGTCCAAAGCCTTCTTCTGGAAACTTTTCTGAGACCCTACAAATGGCTCTTATTGTTCTGAATACGCAGCTTTATCGCAAACTCTAGTCACCCCTCGGAAAGTCAAAACTATAAAGGAGTTTATCTATGGAGGTTCTCCGTCATCCAAGGTCCCGGTTGTCCCAAAGATGCTTTTTCCAAGAGGCAACTGGACTTTCTTGTTTTTCCTTGAAGACGTTTCGCTTCTCATCCCAGAAGCTCCTTCAGCTCTGACTGGATGGTGGGGTAATGGCAGGATTTATCCTCCTTGCAGACAGCTGGTCATTTGCCTTCTTTTAGAGAGTCCTTGAGGCCACTTGGAGGTTTGTCTGTGTCCTCAGGGTCCAAGTGGCCTCAACGACTCTCTAAAAGAAGGCAAATGACCAGCTGTCTGCAAGGAGTATAAATCCTTCCATTCTCCACCACCCAGTCAGAGCTGAAGGAGCTTCTGGGAGGAGTAGCGAAATGTCTTCAAAGAAAAAAAAAGAAAGTCCAGTTGCCTCCTGAAAAAGCACCACTGAGGACATAGGTAAACCTCCAAGTGGCCTCAATGACCCTCTAAAAGAAGGCAAATGACCAGCTGTCTGCAAGGAATATAAATCCTCCCACTCCCCACTATCCAGTCAGAGCTGAAGAAGCTTCTGGGATGAGAAGTGAAACGTCTTCAAAGAAAAAACAAAAAAGTCCCGTTGCCTCCTGAAAAAAAGCACCGTTGGGACTATAAAAGGACTTTGTAAACATGGATCAGGGCGTTCTTCTTCATCTTTGTTATTTTTTTATTCTGAGGCACCATCTAAGATGCCCCAGTGCTTAATTTGACGCTTATTCCCGTTTTTGGTTTTCCTCCAGAAACAATTTCCTTCAGTCGAGTCAGTGAGAACTGGATTTGGAGAGGGGGGAAAAAAAGGAATCTTCTTTCTGATCCAACTTCAAAATACCATGTTGTGTTTACGAGGCCTTCCATCCAGCCATTCTAAATCCTTCTGCAGCAAGATTTCAAGCTAAGCCGTAAGAGATGAGTCTTCTTCAGGGGTAGCTTCTGGCACAGCTGCAGGGCGTGAGATAATTACTACAGCCATTTACTCCTTGGCTGACGCACAAATTCACGCAGGCTTCCAGAACCCATTTCTGCAGCAAACTATCAGCTAACACTAGGCTACCTCTGTCTATAGGCCCCTAAGATATATAAAACAGTTACTGGAGGAGTAATTCTAAAGCAGCCATGAAAGCTGATGTAAAGAGGATCATTAGGAGAACTTGCCTGTCAGGAATGGTTGATGGAAGATCTTATTTACAGCAAACCCCTTGGCAAGCTTCTGCTACGTGTCCACCGCTAAAGGGAAATCGCCAGCTGAGCATCAGCATTTACAACTCGGCGGGAACTCTTATGCTAGGCTACTCGCTCTCGCAACACGAGGAGGAAAAAAACACACACACACAAACAAACTTTCCAAACAACTACCCGAAGTGACTTTTGGGATGTAAAGAAGGGTTGTCCAGGCAAGTCCTTCAAAGAGGCATTGAAGACACTGGAAGACACAACAAGGCTGAAATTCAACGTGAGGATCACAGGAGGAATAGGTAAGGGAATCAGGTATTTTTGCCCTAGGAAATTGAAGGCTCAGGGGGGACATAATTGGCATCTGCCAATACTTGAAGGGGGGAGGGTCACAGAGAAAAGGACATTGATTTATTCTCCATAGCACCTGATGGGCAAGACAAGAAGCAATGGGTGGAAGCCTTCAGAGGGAGATTCGATGTAGAACTAAGGAGGAATTTCCTAACAGTGAGGACAACTAACCAGTGGAACGGCCTGCCTCCTGGAGCTCTGGATGCTCCATCGTTGGAGGTTTTCAGGAGAAGACTGGACAATCATTGGTCTGGGATGGTATGGTATGGTATGGTAGGGAGGGAGGGAGGGAGGGAGGAAGGAAGGAAGGAAGGAAGGAAGGAGGGAGGGAGGGAGGAGGAAAGGAAGGAAGGAAGGAAGGAAGGAAGGACGGAAGGAAGGAAGGAAGTAAGGAAGGAAGGAAAAGGAAGGGAAGAAGGAAGGAAGGAAGAAGAAGGGAGAGGAGGGAGGGAGGGAGGAAAGGAAGGAAGGAAGGAAGGAAGGAAGGAAGGAAGGAAGGAAGGAAGGAAGGAAGGAAGGAAGGAAGGAAGGAAGGAAGTAGAAGGAGGGAAGGAAGCAAGAGAGCAATAGTGATAGCCCTTAGACTTATATACCACTTCACAGTGCTTTAAAGCCCTCTCTAAGTGGTTTACAGAGTCAGCCTGTTGCCCCCAACAATCTGGGTCCTGATTTTACCGACCTCGGAAGGAAGGATGGAAGGCTGAGTCAACCTTGAGCCAGTCAGGATCGAACTTCCTGGCAGTGGGCAGAGTCTGCCTGCAATGCTGCCTTCTAACCACCGCACCAAAAGGGCTCAATTGCACTGAAGACGTTCCTCCTGAGGTCAAATTGGTCCCAACCTTGTTAGATTTCTCGAAGGAGCTTTAGACTTGCCTTTGCCATATTGCCGGGGGAATCCGGCAATTCTGGTGTGGAGCCCGCTAAGCGATTATACTGTTAGTAAGTTAAGACGGCACTCTGCAACGATAATAGCCTTTAGTGCGTTTTCCTGGTTTCTGTTGTATGGTTTTTGGGTAGCGGCTGTGTTCCATTTTTCTCTCTGTTTTAACTTTCTGGGTGCGCGTCTTTAATTCCAGCTCATATATGCGACTCTGGGCAGCTATAGTAATTACTTCGTTAATTAGATACATTACAAGCAGCACCACAAATATTTTGGCCTGCCCAAAACCTCTGGGAAGACGTTTTAGTGCTTTCTCGTGCCTCAGTTTCTCATTCGTTCTTTTGGCGTGCAGGGAGAGATGGCTTCTGTACCGAGGCTGCTAATTCCCACATCAGAATTTGCACACAGGTGGATCTGACCTAAACTTGCTCACAGTTGGGGACACTCCAAGCCAGCCAGTTCCACGGGGTGGGACTCGTCATTTATGTCCCTCATTTAGAAATGACCTTTCCGGTGGTCAACGCGATGCCCAGCACACAAGTGGTGCACGATGAATGAATGAACTCAGCAGCTGGTCCATGGTTTGAAACAGGGTGTTTGGATAGCAGTTCCAATAAACAACGGAGGAAAAGGGACAACTAGGGGTCCCATCAATAAGGGAAAGAGCCACAAAAAAGACTAACTTCTTTTGAAAAAGAGAATTTGGTGTAATTGTCCTCCTTGGGTTATAAAGGTGGGATATAAATAAACCAGCAAGCAAACAAGAACGAAGGGGAATCATGATATTGTTTTTTAAGAAGAAAATGGATTATTTTTTTTAAAAAAGATGGTTTAAACACAAGTGGCAAAGGATGAATATCAATCTAAAATCACGACTGATTAATAACTAAACAAATTAGTGAAGGATTCCAGAGAAATGAGAGATCCTGAGCGTGCAAGCAGACCCTTATTGGTTAATGTCAAGAACGAAAAAAAATGATCCAGGATGGAAAGCAGTGAATTCAGAAAGAGAATGAGTGAAAAACTCTTAGAAGACAGATAAATTCCCAATAAAATGGATGAAGAACAGAAATAAGAGAAAGAGAGAGGAAGGAGGTTGAGCACAGAGTGGAAAAAGACGATGCTAAAGTGCCATAGAAGCACGTGGGATGACTACATTTTCATTGTCAAAAACATAAAGCAGACAACTGATTTATGAAATTGTGTGTGTGTGTGTGAGTGTGTGTGTATAGGCACAGACACACACCCCACTGATAAGTAGCTACACCTTTTTTCTCAAGAGCGGCAATTTCTGCTAGCTATCCGTCTCATCTCAACGCTCCGCGACTAAGTTAAGCACCAGGAACTTTTATTTAAATGTTATGTTTTATAGCTGGTGTGCAAATATGCTTACTTGCAGAGCAGAAACTTTCCTCATGATAAAATACTCCCTGGGATCTTCATTTTTTAAAAATATCTGCTAGAATCAGAGAATACAGATCAGGTCAATTTTTTGGAGGGGGAGTGATCATTTTGATGTGTATTGATTGTGAAGAAGTAGATTTAAAAAAAAAATTTTTTTTGAGGCTGTATTTTATTGTTTTGCATGAAAGGAATCATAGACCTGCCTTCAAACAACATCCAGTAACTTCTCAAAAAAAAACAGAAATGACCCTGAAAAGCTGATTTAGCATTTTCATCCAATATTGTTGGGTTCCATGGTTTCAACCAATGTATGTCTATCCATATCAAGAACAGAAAAGAGCCATTTTAGTTGTTACAGAACAAGACCAAACAGACACCCTTCATGAGGCTTTTTCAAGTCTGAAAGGACCATATATCTCTTACAGCTTTATATTTTGGGGCAAGGCTAATTGCAATCTTCTTCCATGTTGTACTTCATTGCACAAGGAGAAAAATAACACCCACGTTTGCAAATGGGGGATTATTTGCACAATGTAAATACGGGCTTCGTCTAAGCCAGGGGTGGCTCTTTTATGACTCGTGGACTTAAGCCATCTCCCTACTAAAATATATAGAATACTATAGAACATAAAAGACGTCAATTAATATTTTTTTTCAACAAGGTCTAAAATATGCAAATTGCCAATACTTCAATTAGAAAAACCTGCATCCTTCGAGAATACTGTAAATCAGGGAATTTGCGAGACATTAAGAGTAATCAGTGAAGGAAAGTCTGTGCTGTTTCCCCACATTCTATTTTTATACATACATAATGAAATAATTATAGTCACCTCTTTTTATGCCTCTGCAAAAATATTAGAATCTTAAGATCTTTACAGTGATAAATTTAATCCACAGTACATTTGCAGACTACATTAATTATATGGGGGAAAAAATCTATTATCTTTCAATATAAGTAAGTTGAAACTAATTTGGACATGTAAATTAGAAATATTACTTTCAATAATTTGAATGTGTTGCAGCAATTGTTTAGATTAATTGCAGGGATGGTTAATTTGGAAATGCAATAAGTGTTTCCTGCAGAGGTACAAATTCAAGTACATTTGGCTACTCTGTAACCCACAAATATACTTGAATATAATGTAGAAGGACATCGTTCTTTTTTTTCAGCAAAAAGGTGCTGAATTTCTCTCTTGGGAAAATCTTATACCCTTGAAAGGACGTTAAAATACCAAACTTGTATTTCAGCTAAGCAAGGTATATCACCTGCCATGCAAATCTGTACAGGGAAATAGTTTTCGTTGATTTTATATACAATATATGCAATATATTCTACACTTGGAATATTACATCCAGTTTTGGTCGCCACGATATAAAAAAAAGTGTTGAGACTCTGGAAAGAACGCAGAGAAGAGCAACAAAGATGATCAGGGGTCTGGAGGCTAAAACATGCAAAGAACGGTTGCGGGAATTGGGTATGTCTAGTTTAATGAAGAGAAGGACTAGGGGTGACATGATAGCAAGTCTTCCAATATTGGAGGGGCTGCCACAAAGAAGAGGGGGTCAACCTATTCTCCAAAGCACCTGAAGGCAGGACAAGAAGCAACGGATGGAAATTAATCAAGGAGAGAAGCAACCTGGAACTAAGGAGAAATTTCCTGACAGTCAGAACAATTAACCAGTGGAACGGCTTGCCTCCAGAAGTTGTGGGTGCTCCATCACTGGAGGTTTTTAAGAAGAGACTGGACAGCCACCTGTCTGAAATGGCATAGGGTCTCCTGCTTGAGTAAGAGATTGGACTAGAAGACCTCCAAGGTCCCTTCCAACTCTGATGATGTTCTATGTTCTAGATACAAAGATTGTTGTCCAGGATCCCAGAAATCGACTGCCTTGGCTAATGTTTATCAGTCCTTAATACCATCCTTGATTCTTTTAATTATATATTTCTCAAACAATACATCCCATCCCATCCCATTCCATTATTGTTGTTCTGTTCTGTTCTGTTCTGTTCTGTTCTGTTCCGTCCCGTCCCATCCCATCCCATCCCATTTCATCTCATCCCATTATTATTCTATTCTATTCCATTCCATTCCATTCCATTCCATTCCATATTCTATTCTATTCTATTCTATTCTATTCTATTCTATTCTATTCTATTCTATTCTATTCTATTCCAATTTTCTATTCCAATATTCTATTCTATTCTATTCTATTCTATTCCAATATTCTATTCTATTCTATTCTATTCTATTCCATTCCATTCCATTCCATTCCATTCCATTCCATATTCTATTCTACTCTATTCTATTCTATTCCAATTTTCTATTCCAATATTCTATTCTATTCTATTCTATTCTATTCTATTCCATTCCATTCCATTCCATTCCATTCCATTCCAAATACAAAAGTACGGCATCAAGATGCAGATTTGGGCCATGGTGTCACATTTTAACAAAACCAAATTTCCATCCCCTTCTCCCTTCCGCGGAGAAGTTTAAAGAGCTCCACATTGACTTGAATTTCATTTGCATTATAACTCGGTAACCATCTGACTTCCTAAACGTGACCATTGCATTCGTATCATTTAGGAATGCACCAAAAAAAAAAAAAAAAAAGCCCACGGAAATTGAAGGGGAAAGGAGTCCCTTACACGCAATTCAAGGCTAGATACTCATCTACACAAATCCCACGGCACAGCATTTTGTGCAGGCTGCAGAGCAAGTTTCTCATTATCACAACAACGCTCATCGTTGATATCTGCTGAACCGGTGGTGTGCATCCTTTGGTGTGTGTGTGTGAGTGTGTGTCCTTGGACAGCTTTATTTAGCCAAATGAGATGGCTGATAAACATGCAAATCAGAATTTTAACACCAATTTACAAACTACAAATCCCATTCTTATTACTTATGCAAGCCATCATGGTCTCGTCATGCTTTACTTCCCCGCCTGATCGTTTTATCCATGGCTATTTTCCCTCGGTCTGCCTTTTACTTCTCCCGGCTGTCATCTACATTTTCTGGGTACCTTTTCAACGTTTCCCCTCTGCAGCTCTCACCCATTAAGGCGACACGCGGCGTGACCAAAAAAACACGGCAATCACGGTACTCCTCCTGCCCTTCCCCCCCCCCCCGCAAACCATACATATGTAACTCGAGAGGAACCAGATCAGCTTTAATTTGTGCGACATAATTAATGGAAAAGATGAAAGATGTTATCAAACTTTAACATGACCCTTAGAGGGCTCTTTCCGTTATAAAAGCAGAATGCGAAATTTCCTCGGATTTCCAAAATAGTTGAAGCGCCTTCTGAATTTCGCCGATGGGCCGCGTTCACCTCGTTGGTTTATAGTATTTATTCCGCCATCCCTGCCCCGTCCGTTTGGCCAGCTGGTCACTGGCAGATAAGAACAGCTTCCTGCATTAGATTCAGATCCACCGAGTCCGCCATCGTTATGAGCCAGAATCACCAACTAGAAGCCACAGTGGAAAGCCTACGAGGACAATGCAAGTACATCCTCATGTTCGTCTTCCCCCAAAACTGGTCTACTCACTCTACTATCAGAGTTAACTACATAGCCATTATGCCTGCTAACTCTTGGCGTCTACAATTGGGGGGGGGGAAGGCTTACACACCACGTATATCTTCATATACGTTTACCAGGCCCTCCTTCCTTCTGTGTTTTTCCAAGGGCAAAAAGCGGTTGAAATCTTTTCTTACAATGAAATGTCTACCTGCCGTTGATTATTTCAGTTGATATTTGTGCCTGATGCCTTTTCAGATGCAAGGGAATATACTGTACTGTACTGTACTGTACTGTAAGGTACTACACTATATTATACTATACTGTTACTGTACTGTATTATACTATACTATTACTGTACTATACTGTACTATACTATACTATTGCTGTACTATACTATACTATACCTATACTATACCTATACTATACCATACTATACTATTACTATACTGTACTATACTATACTGTACTATACTATACTATTACTGTACTATACTGTACTATACTATACTATTACTGTACTATACTATACTATTACTGTACTATACTATACTATTACTATACTGTACTATACTATTACTATACTGTACTATACTGTACTATACTATACTATTACTGTACTATACTGTACTATGCTGTACTATACTGTACTATATTGTACTATACTATACTATTACTATACTGTACTATACTATACTTACTATACTGTACTGTACTATACTATTATTATACTGTACTATGCTATGCTATGCTACGCTACGCTACCCTACACACCACACCACACCACACTACACTACACTACACTACACTACACTACACTACACTACACTACACTACACTATACTATAACTAAAGTTCCATAAAACTTTCAGTTATTAACAAAAAACTTAATGAAGTCCAACATGGAACTCCTATTATCATCTAAGCTTGTCTGAAGTTGTCTAGGGTCTCCTACTTGAGCAGGGGGTTGGACTAGAAGACCTCCAAGGTCCCTTCCTGCTCTATTCTGATCGAGTTGAATCTCCAAGCTGCTGAGGTGAAGAAGCGTCTCTACACCATCATTCAGTGGCCCAGCCGACTCTCCCTGCAGCTGGCCAACAAAGGAGCATCAAGCATCAGCCAGGCAGCAGTCTTCCTCCCGCCCTTGCAGACCTTCCTTTTGCACAGAAAAGAAAGCTAGCACCAAAGCCACCTCTCCAGCCATCATGCAAAGCCACTAAGAAGAACAGGGAAACACACCTTGGCTTTTGGGTGGAGGACAGAACTTGAAAGAATAGGGTGACAAGACAAGGAGGGACTTCTTACAAGGAGGATCTGTCCATCCTTTAGACCAGAAGCTGAGCTGGGAACTAACTGGGTCAAAGTCCAACATAGGGGACCATTTCCTCATCCGGCTGAGGCAAGACGGACACAAGGGGTCCTTAGTGCTCTCCGAGTTTGGTGGTTTTCTTGCAGACGTTTCATGACCCAAATTAGGTAACATCATCAGTGCTAGAAGGGAGTGCACTACTCCCTACTAGCACTGATGATGTTACCTAGTTTGGGTCATGAAACGTCTGCAACAAAACCACCAAGCTCAGAGAGCACCAAGGAACCCACAGTCCTCGTTCTCCTCCTCCTCCTCCTCCTCCTCCTCCTCCTCTCTGCAAACCTCCCTCCCTTCTAGCACTGATGATGTTACCTACTTTGGGTCATGAAACGTCTGCAAGAAAAACCACCCAGCTCAGAGAGCACCAAGGACCCCTCATTTCAACCCTGAGCTACAAATATTCCACTTTATTGGCTCAACTCACTTTCAGCTCATTTGGTCTTAGGCTCCATCTGTGCAATCTAGGTGGCATTTTATTGTCTTTAATAACAAAGGCAATTATGAGTCTTTACGTGCTCACAGACAAAAGACTCGGCTTCAAGAATAAATTGTGCTATAATGCAGATGGCAGGAAGAGCAAATTCGCAAGGGATGGTCTCTTAGCCATCTCTGCAAAGGAATTAATAATAATAATAATAATAATAATAATAATAATAATAATAATAATAATAATAATAATAACAACAACAACAACAACAACAACAACAACAACAACAACAATCCCCGACATTTTAAAAGGGGAAAAACCAGGAAGGCTGCATTGCAGTAGATTAGTCAATAGATAAAGGGGTAGGTGCCCTTTATCTATCTCAGCGGTAGGCAACCTTGGCTCTTTTATGACTCGTGGACTTCAACTCCCAGAATTCCCGAGCCAGCATGGCTCAGCTTAGAAACCTCTCCCTTTCCCTTTCCCCTCAGCATGGCTGGCTCAGGAATTCTGGGAATTGAAGTCCACAGTCATAAAAGGGCCATGTTTGAAGACCCCTGATCTATCTGAAGGATCCTTAAACTTAGGCTAAGGACTATATGTAATCCTTGACTTACAAAAGTTCGGTTAGTGACCGTTTGAAGTTACGACAGCACTGAAAAAAGTGACTTCTGACCGTTTTCCACATTTACCGACCATTGCAGCATCCCCGGCGTCACGTGATCAAAATTCGGACATTTGGCAACTGGCTCATATTTACGACGGTCGCAGCGTCCCGTGGAGGGGGTCACGTGGTCCCCTTTTGCGACCTCCTGACAAGCAAAGTCCACGGGGAAGCCAGACTCACTCAACAACCTTGTGACAAGCTTATCAACCGCAGTGACTCACTTAACAACGGCGGCAAGGGAGGTCGTGAAATGGGGCCCAACTCACTTATTAACAAACGGCTAAACTTAACCAGAGGAAAATTGTGGGGTCGTAATTTGAGGACTTGCCTGTTTTCGATCTGGCATTTCATAAGCATCTCTAAGAGGTGGATAATTTGCTTGAATGCGCTAGATTAGGTTAGGTTAGGTTAGGTTAGGTTACCTTTATTGTCATTTTTTACTGTGGGCACAAAGGCACACATTAAAAATGATATATAGATAGATAGACAGACAGACAGACAGACAGACAGACAGACAGAGACAGACAGACAGGATAGTGATGATATAGATGGATGGATGGATGGATGGATGGATGGATGGATGGATGGATGGATGGATGGATGGATGGATGGATGGATGATAGATAGATAGATAGATAGATAGATAGATAGATAGATAGATAGATAGATAGATAGATAGATAGATAGATAGATAGATAGATAGATAGATAGATAGATAGATAGATAGATAGATAGATAGAGATAGATAGATAGATAGATAGTAGGATAGATAGATGGAGGAATGGATGGATGGATGGATGGATGGATGGATGGATGGATGGATGGATGGATGGATGGATGGATGGATGGATGGATGGATGGATGGATGGATGGATGGATGGATGGATGGAGGATAGATAGATAGATAGATAGATAGATAGATAGATAGATAGAAGATAGATAGATAGAAGATAGATAGATAGATAGATAGATAGATAGATAGATAGATAGATAGATAGATAGATAGATAGATAGATAGATAGATAGATAGATAGATAGATAGATAGATAGATAGATAGATAGATAGATAAACCTTGTCATTTTTTACTGTGGACACAACGGCACACATTAAAAACGAAATTTAATTTCTTGCTCTCAAAGCGTACACATACATAACACACATTTAAACAACTATATACAACATATGTACAGACCTACACCCTTTACATATAAGTAACATATAAATATTAATCACTGTCCATCTTGAATGCATAACGGAAGGAGGGAAGCTTTAGAGAAGCTACGTTTTTTTTTTTAACCCTGAGGTTTCGGCTCCCTTAGAGACAGGATTTGCCACTTCTATCGGAGAAAGTTCCCCCGGAGATCATAATTCCTTCAGAATCATTAATCCCCATTAACTGATGCCTTTCGAGATTAGAGGAATGAGAAATCAGAAGGAGCAGAATACCAAACTGTCATCTTTGAAGATTAGATTTTTTTTTCCCTCCTCTCTTTCTCTCCTTTTTTTTTTTTTAATAAGCCCAGTACTTAGTGATAAATTGGGACGCCCAGGTGCTCAAAGGTGACTCTTCGCAGACCAGGCTGATTTAAAACTACCCAGCTGAAGAAAATTCATCTTGTTTTAAAAAAAAACAAAACCAAAAACCCATGAGCCTTCCACAAACTTGAATACAACCTATCAGACTTGCAAGGAATTTTATTTTTAACGGGGTATAGGGGGGGGGAGAAAAAAAAAGGGGGGGGACCAAAAAACCAGGAGGGCGCCTCAAGGATAGCACCTGATCTTTGCTATTTTCCAATGCATAAAAATAACAAATCTGTCAACTCCATTTTGCAGGTCGTTTTTATCAAGTTGCGGGCCAAAATGAAGTTTGACCTCCATTTTCCAGCTGCTCCGGTGATGATAAATTCAATGCAGATAAAAGGAATGAATGGGAAGCTCCGTGTCTGTCTGTCTGTGTGTGTGTGTGTGTGAGAGAGAGAGAGAGAGAGAGAGAGACCTGGATAGGATTATGGTTGGTCTAGAGATCTCTTTGCCACGTTGTCGTTTGATGCCCTGAATTTGTCCCTTCTATTTAGCATAAATGCATTCTTAATGGAAAGATGCGTCTTTTCCACCCTCTCGGCTCACTTCCTCCTATGATTGATTAAATTAGCACATAAATTAGTAACCGCTCATCCAGTTTTTGGAGCTAATTTTTTTTTAATTGTGAACCCTTGATGGTTCTTGAGGTCAAGAGGGATTGTATGAACATAAGGGGGGCTTTTATCTCGGGCCACGTTCTCGAAACTTTGATACAACAACACAACAGCTAAAGGCCTCAAGCTGAAACTCAACCCTCATGTCTGGTTACTGTTATAGCTGGAAAAGTCTCACAGGTTGTGCTACCAAGCCAGGTACGACCTGTCTTCTACTTGCGTGTTCGTTTTCTCCCTAAATGCAGAGCTTTACACTTATTGCCATAAACCTCAATATAGTTGGATAAGGTCCAAGGTTTAAGCTGAAGATAAGATGGAAACTAGTCAAGGAGAGAAGCAACCTGGAACTAAGGAGAAACTTCCTAACAGTGAGGACAGTTAACCAGTGGGACAGCTTTGCCTTCAGAAGTTGTGAATGCTCCAACACTGGAGGTTTTTAAGAAGAGATTGGACAACCATTTGTCTGGAATGGTAGAGGATCTCCTGCTTGAACAGGGGGTTGGACTAGAAGACCTCCAAGGTCCCTTCCAGCTCTATTCTAATTGATTGATTGATAAGATACTTTTGAACATTGAGCTTGATTTCAGAGAAGTTGTCTAAAGATTTGATAAGCATCCCTTCTGTCCCTTTATCTAAATCATTTTTGTAACATCAAGATATTCCAACAAAGGGGGAAAATACAGTTATGTTAAATGTATTTATGTAAGTCAATCTGCCTTTCTAATCAATGTAGTTTCACTGATGCGTGCGCATTTAATACATGTATGCTGTTTTAGAATCTACCTACAGAGCGATAGCAAGAATCCCGTGATGCTGGATACCCAAGTAGTGACTTACTACCAGCTGAAACCATTGCTTAGGAAAGTAGATAGGTTTATTACTAAAGCACAATGCCCGCTGGACGAAATTTAGCACCAACGGGAACGCCCCTGAATATATTTCTTCATTAGCATGGTGAAGGGTGCATATGGGGTTGACGCAGAAACATCTGTTCTGCTAAACCAATTTTATTTTCAGCTAATTTACTACATCAAGGCAGGGACAAATCATATTCTGCAGGAGTTGCTTTGCGCATTTTACAGGATGTCCATAAAAATCACCTCAGCAAGTAGAAGTACCCTGATCCCTTTGGTCGCCACAATATAAAAAGGATGTTGAGACTCTAGAACAGGGGTCTTCAAACGTGGCCCTTTTATGACTTGTGGACTTCAACTCCCAGAATTCCTCAGCCAGGCACGTGTGCCTGGCTGAGGAATTCTGGGAGTTGAAGTCCACAAGCCATAAAAGGGCCAAGTTTGAAGACCCCTGCTCTAGAAAGAGTGCAGAGAAGAGCCACAAAGATGATTAAGGCCTGGAGGCTAAAACATATGAAGAACAATTGCAGGAATTGGGTATGTCTATCTAACGAAGAGAAGGACTAAGGGTGACATGATAGCAGCAGTCATTATTTAGAATAAACACTGACCTGACTTTTCTTTTCTAACCGGTAATGGAACTGTGGAATCATTGCTCTTCTGCTGATGGAAACAAAAAAAGAGTTGGAAGAACAATCATTCTTGTCCAAAAATTAAAGTTCTACATTTAGGCAACAAAAGCCAAACACACAGGAATATGTGGTACCTGGCTCAATAGCAGCAACTGAGAGAGGGATCTTGGAGTCCTAATGGACAATCACTTAAATAGGAGCCAGCTGTGTACTGCAGCTGCCAAAAAAGACAACACAATCCTAGGCTGCATTAACAGAGGGACAGAATCAAGATCACCTGAAGTGTTAATACCACTTTATAATGCCTTGGTAAGGCCACACGTGGACTACTGCATCCAGTTTTGGTCACCACGATGTAAAAAAGATGTTGAGACTCTATAAAGAGTGCAGAGAAGAGCAACAAAGATGATTAGGGGACTGGAGGCTAAAACATATGAAGAACGGTTGCTGGAATTGGTTATGTCTAGTTTAATGAAGAGAAGGATGAGGGGGGACATGATAGCAGTCTTCCAATATCTCAGGGGTTGCTCCAAAGAAGAGGGAGTCAAGCTATTCTTCAAAGCCCCTGAAGGCAGGACGAGAAGCAACGGATGGAAACTAACCAAGGAGAGAAGCAACCTGGAACTAAGGAGAAATTTCCTGACAATGAGAACAATTAACCAGTGGAACGACTTGCCTCCAGAAGTTGTGAATGCTCCAACACTGGAGGTTTTTAAGAAGAGACTGGACAGCCATTTGTCTGAAATGGTATAGGCTTTCCTGCTTGAGCAGGAGGTTGGACTAGACTAGAAGATCTCCAAGGTTCCTTCCAACTCTGTTATTCTGTTCTGTTCTGGACTTAAGATGCTAAGCACAGTTTGGTTGGGCTTGTGCTTGACTCAGCAATTACCGAGTAATGCCAGACTGAGAATTCAAAGAATTCAAAGAAAAAATGTGGTGGAAGGGGATTGTGGGAACTATCTGTGCTGCTGTCAAGAAAACTGCCTGGGTGTGCCATTGTTGAGCGAAGCTTGAGTCAAGCTTGGCTCAACAACAAGCACCACACATTTACCCTCACTCGCAACAACAGGGCCCATTAGTGAAAGCAAGATATGTATGTACAGTACAAAGGCAGTTGAAGGCCTGGTGATAGTGTGTAGAAACTTTAGGAAACACAGATGATTAAAGTATAACAGCTCTGTTACTACCAAGAAATAGGACTATATCCTTGAAATTTCCAAGAGACTTCAACAAGGCCATCTTTAGCTATAATCCTTGCCTGCATGGGGAGATTAACCTGTGTTGGCAGATGCTTCAAAGAGAAAAGTGTCTCCAAAAAGAGCATTTCTGCATAATCCTTAACACTGAGATAAACACATACAGAGAGAGAGAGAGAGAGAGAGAGAGAAAGAGAGAGAGAAAGAAAGAGAGAGAGAGAAAGAGAGAAAGAGAGAGAAAAGAGAAAAAAGAGAGAGAAAAAGAGAAAGAGAGAAAGAAAAAGAGAAAGAGAGAGAGAGAGAGAGAAAAAGAGAAAGAGAAAAAGAGAGAGAAAGAGACATATCCATGGGATATAGACATAATTATAGTATTCCGTTCCCTAATTCTTTCTTTGCTGCTTCCTCTGTTATTCCAAAGGTAGAAAGTTGGATCCAGAGACCACCACAGAAGGTAGGAAAGTAGGCAAGTAATTTTGGGTAAAAAAAAATCATCCTTTGCGATTAAGTCAGCAAATGCAAAGGGGACACAACAAACACCATCAGGGGAGCCAATTGTGAAGGAGCTGCTGAAGAGATAAGGAACTATCAAACAACGGGTTTAAGTGTTCCTGGCTTGCCTCCCTCCCTTAGCCTCTTGTTGTATGGCAAAGATCGTGACTCCATTCCCCCCCCCATCTCAGAAGGACAGATAAAAGTGGTTACTGGAAGTGCAAAAATATATATATATCCTCCTGTCA
>JALGBA010002132.1:57500-85000 GCA_023970755.1 Azemiops feae
AAAGAAGCATCAATGGTTATAAGTACCTTTGGCGCAATCCCAAAAACAACTGGAGCATCATTCAAACGCCATCGGTGGCATTGACAAAATCCCCATCAGTCAATTGCAGAGGGCAGCTTTACTTGGAGCAGCTGACATCCAGAGACAATAGCTGAAACACCATTAAACATCTGCCTATCCCCAGGTCGCTGGGAAGGACTTGATAGGCAGATTAAAAGACCAAATTCCAGTCTGAACATCTGGCTGACTGCGCGGCGAAACCCGAATACAATGTGTGTCAACGCTGCTAACATCGGATGTTTTTGCTTTGACAACAGATGGAGATGCAACCATTTTCTTCTTAGATTTTACTCTTAGAGTTAGAGTTAGAGTTAGATGATGCTGGGGGGAGGAATGTGCATGAGAGCTTAGCTAGACATAACAACACTGGACCTAGTGTGTGAACCAAGGTTATTGAAATAAGAGATGATAAGAATTGGCGGGCTGGAGAACTGGAGGGAAAGTCTGCATTTCAAACTAATTGGAGAATGTGATTTATGACTGTTAATTGGAGGAGGGAATTGTGCTTTGACACTATGTGCTCAAGGGGGGGAATTCAGTTTTTGGCTTCGATTATGTTAGTGCCGATGTTATGCTTCTCGAATAAAGATTCTTTAAGGTAAACAATGCCTCGAAGTTCTTTGAAGAGTTTCATCTGTCGGAACCGTGACAAGGAGGGTGATCAGGTCTCTGTTTTTTTGTTTTATTTTTTTTTAAAAAAAATGAAGTCCATTGATGAATTCGTCCACGATCGACAGAGAAATGATAACTAACAACGGTTAAAAAGAACACGGTTCCTTTTTGAGATGCCTTCAGGGAAAGAGTTACCGGGCTGGTTGTAAAAAAAAAAAGAGTGTGCACTTGCTAAGCCCTGGAAATGGCAAACAGCAATTTAGTTAGGAACTGAACGTGAAACAAAACAGCGGATTTTATTTTATTTTATTTTATTTTTTGCTTCAATCTGGAGTATCAGCAGATTTTTTTTTTTTTTTTTTAGTCGGTTGTTTGTGGGTTGCTCCAGTGAACGCCACGTTACCGCACTGCATCAGCACTAATTCTACATGGCATCTTCTCGGAATACCATCTGCTTCCCCCCCCCCCGTAACTGTTAATATAATTGTAATTATCTACTTCTAAGTACTTTATTGGAATATCATTTGCAAATTAATCAACTGCAGACCGGCAAAACAAATGACATGCTTGTCACAAAACAACAGGGTTATTCCAATTTCTCCAAAGATCAGGAAACGCAGGTCGCCCTCGAGCTTTCGACCGCAGTTGAGCCCAAAGTGTTTGTGGTTAACTGAAATATTTGTGAAGTGATTTTTTTTTCCCCACTTTACGACCTTAAGTGAATCACTGCAGTGGGTAAGTTAGTGACCCGGTTGTTAAGTGAATCCGGGCTTCCCCATTGACTTTTCTTCTCAGAAGGTCGCAAAAGGGGATCACGTGACTACCCCGGGACGCTGCGATCGTCATAAATACGAGTCAGTTGCCAAGGGTCTGAATTTTGATCACGTGACCCTGGGGATGCTGCAAGGTAAGTGTGAAAAACGGTCATAAGTTCCTTTTTTCACTGCCGTTGTAACTTTGAATAGTCACTAAACGAGCAATTGTAAGTTGAGGACTTCCTGTACTCGGTTTCATACACAAAGACGGAGCCTGTTGCGCTCAGCTTTAAAGTATCTGTGCGTGTTTGTGTGTGTGTGTGTGTGTGTAAACTTTGCCCAAAATCTCAATGTATGTATAGCTGACTTCAGAGGCCTATGCGGTCCACCATTTCCCCCAAACAAAACTTTCTCCTTTTCTAAGCTAGCAAATGTGGGATGCACCCACTTCTGCGAAACGTGCACACACGATGGCTTCCTAGCATTGATGATGTTACCTAGTTGGGCCATAAAATGTCTGCAAGAAAACAAGCAAGTTCAGAGAGCACCAAGGAACCCACAGTCCTTTCCTCCTCTTCCTCCTCCTCCTCCTCCTCCTCCTCCTCCTCCTCCTCCTCTCCTAATTTCTGTAAACCCGCCTCCCTTCTAGCACTGATGATGTTACCTAGTTTGGGTCATGAAACGTCTGCAAGAAACAAGCAGTTCAGAGAGCACCAAGGAACCCACAGTCCTTTCCTCCTCCTCCTCCTCCTCCTCCTCCTCCTCCCCTCCTCCTCTTCCTCCTCTCCTAATTTCTGTAAACCCCCTCCCTTCTAGCACTGATGATGTTACCTAGTTTGGGTCATGAAACGTCTGCAAGAACGTTCTTCTTTTCCTCTCCTCCTCCTCCTCCTCCTCCTCCTCCTCCTCCTCCTCCTCCTCCTCCTCTATGCTACCCCCACCCCTTCTAGCACTGATGATGTTATCTAGTTTGGGTCATGAAACGTCTGCAAGAAAACAAGCAAGTTCAGAGAGCACCAAGGACCCCACAGTCCTCCTTCTCCTCCTCCTCCTCCTCCTCTATGGGACTCCTCATGTCAACCCCGAGTTACAAATATTCTCCTTTATTAGTTTATCAGTTATCTAACTGGAAGTCAGTTATCGAATAAAACATATTACAAAGACTTTGGTCTTTCACAAGAGGTGACCAATAGCAGTAGCAATACTAAGACATGTTCTCTTAGTGCAATAACAGTTCTGAGAGTTATGAATGGGTGGCAACTGCTTAACTGCTTACTGCAACTGAAAGTTGTTCGGTTTTTTTTAAAAAAAAAATATGATAAAGTTAACAAGAAAAAACAATCTTTCTAAATATTGTCGAAGTCGTTTGGCGTCTTCCAGAGGTTTTGAGCTACAGCGCCTGCAAGGGGAGCCAACAGCAATGTATTGCAGGAGTTATGGTGGCCTCTAACTAACAAGCAAGGAGGATCTCCAGTAGAAAAAGGGGTGTTTCCATCTCCTGCTGACCTCAGAGAGCTCTATTTCACCCCTGTAAGAAATGCAACGCTGGAGTAAGACAACCTTGGCCTCGTGTTTCCATGCTTTTATGCTACCACAGTCCAAAATATCTGCAGGCTACCGAGTTATTTTTTACTGGGATAGATTGATTTCCCATAAGCCATAATTTAAGGAAGCAGCTTCAGCTCATTCTGGTCTGCTGGCTATGTGGCTTCCAGCATTCCAGCTTTCAAACTTAGCTTGTTTAGCCCATGAAAAAAATGTTGTTTTTTTCCCCCTAATGCTAGCTTCTTCTGACTTTCAGTCTTCAACAATAAGGAACGGTTGCTGGAATTGGGTATGTCGAGTTTAATGAAGAGAAGGACGAGGGGGGACACGATAGCAGCGTTCCAGTATCTCAGGGGCTGCCGCAAAGAAGAAGGAGTCAAGCTATTCTCCAAAGCCCCTGAAGGCAGGACAAGAAGCAACAGGTGGAAACTAATCAAGGAGAGAAGCAACCTGGAATTAAGGAGAAACTTCCTGACAGTGAGGACAATTAACCAGTGGAACAACCTGCCTCCAGAAGCTGTGAATGCTCCAACACTGGAAGTTTTTAAGAAGAAACTGGACAGCCATTTGTCTGAAATGGTATAGGGCAGGGGTAGGCAACCTCGGCTCTTTTATGACTCATGGACTTCAACTCCCATAGCTGACTCAGGAATTCTGGGAGTTGAAGTCCATGAGTCATAAAAGAGAAGAGGTTGCCTACCCCTGGTATAGGGTTTCCTGCCTGAGCAGGGGGTTGGACTAGATGACCTCCAAGATCCCTTCCAACTTTATTATTATTATTATTATTATTATTATTATTATTATTATTATTATTATTATTATTATTATTATTATTATTATTATTATTATTATTATTATTATTATTATTATTATTATTATTATTATTATACTTTTTGCAGACGTGTGGCTGAGGAATTCTGGGAGTTGAAGTCCACAAGTCTTAAAGTGGCCAAGTTTGAAGACCCCTGCTATAATCATTATCACAGAACTTGATAAACGAGGGCCGCCCTACAAGGAAGGTACGTATTGTTGAAAGCAACTACTAGACGTTGCAATTCAAGGAAGTCAGGGCAAGCATTCGGTGGGGATTTAGAAGACGGGGTCCATGGCCTGCAACTCCATCTACTCCCTCTTTGATCGATGGGAACAGGCTCAAATGCCAAATAGTTTCATTAAATTGCACTGTTTTTCCTCCAAGGGGAGGATATAATTTAAGCCTTCTATAATGGACAAGGGCCTTCAGTTCGCTGCATCGGGAACAGTCTGCTATCCTAACGTTAAACCCAAGCTACCAACTGCCGTCCCTCATAAAATCCAGGATACCGGCAGACATTCTGCTTCAGACGCTTCCTTGCCTTCCATCCATTTTATCAGAGGCTGAAATAAGGTCCGGATCAGGAGAAATCTACCCAGAAAAAATGGAACTTTCCTGAAGAATTTGAGATTTATTTATTTACAAAGAGGGAGAAACAGAATAGCTAAGGAATTAGAATGAATCACCCACGCTGCCATCAAAGCAGATAATCGGATATTATAAGAAAGGATAAGAGAAAAACTACAGTATAATCTACGGTAGATGTTTCCACATTGTTGGGAAATGGGAGCTGTTGCTGTTTTTCTCAAGAGGTACGGTGAGTTTTTATAGTGTTTTTTTTTTCACTCCTTCATGCACGTAACATTATTAGCCATTATCCAGTAAAGTTGTCAGGTGAGAGATTTTTAATTTGCCCTGCTTATAATTTGTGAGCTGGAAGAGGACTTGCAAAGAAAACTACAAAATTCTACCTCACTGTGCATCTAATACCTAATCGCTGCTTTCTGAAGCATCACCCTGAATGTCTCCCTAGCAATAGTTAAAGTTAAATTCCTTCGTATGGCAAACGGAAGCAGATCAAAAAATTGACCAATCATCATCCAGTTATTTTTATGCATTCTGGCTTAGGAAAGAAAACAGATTATATGTTCTATGATCCCTTGTTCTTACTTATGCCTTCTCAACTAGGTGGACATTTAGAATAGAACAGAACAGAACAGAACAGAACAGAATAGAATAAGAAGAGAGAATGGAATGGAATGGAATGGAATGGAATGGAATAGAATAGAATATGAAATAGAATAGAATAGAATAGAATAGAATAGAATAGAATAGAATAGAATAGAATAGAATAGAATAGAATAGAATAGAATAGAATAGAATAGAATAGAATAGAATAGAATAGAATAGATATGGAATGGAATGGAATGAAATGGAATGGAATGGAATGGAATGGAATGGAATAGAATAGAATAGAATAGACTAGAATAGAATAGAATCGAATAGAATAGAATAGAATAGAATAGGAATAGAATAGAAAATAGAATAGAATAGAATAGAATAGAATAGAATAGAATAGAATAGAATAGAATAGAATAGAATAGAATAGAATAGAATAGAATAGAATAGAATAGAAAATAGAATAGAATAGAATAGAATAGAATAGAATAACAGAGTTGGAAGGGACCTTGGAGGTCTTCTAGTCCAATGGTATAATCCTATATACCATTTCAGACCAAGGTTTGTCCAATCTCTTCTTAAAAACTTCCAGAGAATTTTGACTATTCATGATCTCATTTCTGCAGCCGTGAAAAATCTGCCATGCTTTTTGAGCACCAGAATACTGATCTCACGGTCTCTGTTCCTCTAGGACCAAATAAAGATGGATTGATTGACAATCAATTTACAAAATAGCTCTGAAATCACTTTCACTTACTGAATGATTGTGGGCAATTCCAATAATTTTCCGTTCAACCTGAAAAACCGTTTTGCAGCGAGGACTCGCCGTTTATCTCAAGACAATGTAAGGAGCCTCTTCGTAGGCAGCCCGTTAAAAACATATAAATCATGAAAAATCCCACAGGTTTTGTGTGTCTGCCGGCACTCGCTTGGAAACCCCGGAAGTACATGGAAGAGTTTGCAAGCAGAGGGTTGACAAATCAGACCCCCCCCCATATAACCTTGAGGATTACTCTTCCCAGTAACAATTATTGATACAACTACACATTTGATTTGCCTGCTAAACAGCTTTGCGTGAACCACCGGCCCAAGTCAAGATTTTGAAGGCACCATGTTCTAGCTTGAGGGGAAGACATCAGAACTTCTTGAGCAGAGGCCCCCAACCTTTTGGGCACCAGGGACCGGTTCCGTGGAGAGAGGTTTTTCCGCGGACTGGAGGGTGCGTGGTTTTGTGTGCTGCCTGCATCCCGCGGATGGGGCTTTGCTTGTTTGTGCGGACCGGTTGCTGGCATGCCGCGGCCCGGTACCGCTCCATGGACCAGGGGGTTGGGGACCCCTGCTCTTGAAGACTAAAAAGTTCAGTGATGGAGAGATAGCAGACCCTGAAATTGATAAGCAGGAGAGCTTTTTTTTTAATTCTACTTTCTTGGCTTCCTACCGTTACCAAGAAAACAATCTGCAGAGCTGTCCCTAAGGTGCTTTTTCAAAAGGCAACTGGACTTTCTTTGTTTTTCCTGGAAGACATTTTGCTTCTCATCCAAGAAGCTTCGTTGAGTCCACTTGGACCCTGAGGACACAGACAAACCATCCAAGTAGCCTCAACGACTCGCTAAAAGAAGGCAAATGACCAGCTGTCTGCAAGGAGTATAAATCCTTCCACTCCCCAGCAGCCAGCAGCCAGTCAGAGCTGAAGAAGTGAAATGGCTTCAAAGGAAAAACAAGAAAATTGCCTTGTGAAAAAGCACCTTGACCTGGATGACTGAGAATCTCCACAGTCCTTTCCTAAATGTTTGCAATAGGGAAATATTCAGAATTCCGGATCACCCCTAAAGGCAGCTCACCAATGGATCATAGTCTGGCGAAAGTTGACACAACATTATCTAGATCTCTGTGATGCAAGCCGATTACTCCTTCCCTTGTTCAGAGTAAGAACAATTTAAATTTCCTCCTCTGGAGCTGCTCATTATATTCTCATTGCAGCCTTATTGATTACAACGCTGCATTTAGAATCTCTTATTCCAATTTTACCACTATCGGCTCCTTCTTGTGTGACCACCTGCTTATGGGCAAGCTGAACTATTTCAATTAGTACACAACATAAGAAAGGAAGCGAATTAAAATAAAGCTGTAATGACTATTGTTGAACTCCTTAATAGCCCATGTCTTGAAGATTGGTACGGTTCAAAGATTTTTAATAGAGAGATCTGTTGTTCTTTATTGCAATTCATATCTACCCAACAAGTATTAAACCTTGAAAAACCACCGCATAAATTATTAAAAGGTTACAGGTGCTTAGTTATTGTACAAAAAACATTCTCAAATAAAAAAAGTCTTTCTTTTTTTAAACTGTTGGTGACGATTTTAAAGATGAAGACAACTCGGTGAAAGAACGTTTAAATTCAATTCCATACCGAAAAGTGATTATTCAACAGAAAAACTGAAACTCGGATCTTCAAGAGAACGAAGCAGTCCACATTTATAAGTGATGAGGTGATGTAGACTTGTTTGCTCGTTTTATTGCATTGATATAACTTTATGGCAAAAAAAACCCATCAGGACAGGACATGGAGCAAAAAACCTAAAAAACGATGTGCAGACGAATAATCAGCACAGGATGACAATCACAACAGAGAACGTATAAGAGCAGGCATTCATTATACAGTAATCGCTTTCTTAGCAGTCCTGGTTAGGACTTAATTCTATTAATTTTCATATTATTCTTTCATTGCCCATTGTGTCAGTGCTTTCCCACAGATGTCCCTCAGGATCTTAGCCTTATGTCCCACAGGATCTAAGATGTCCCACAGATATTCCACAGGATCTTAGCCTTATGTCCCACAGGATCTAAGATGTCCCACAGATGTTCCACAGGATCTTAGCCTTATGTCCACAGGATCTAAGATGTCCCACAGATGTTCCACAGGATCTTAGCCTTATGTCCCACAGGATCTAAGATGTCCCACAGATGTCCCTCAGGATCTTAGCCTTATGTCCCACAGGACATAAAATGTCCCACAGATGTCCCACAGGAACTAAGATGTCCCACAGATGTCCCACAGGATCTTAGCCTTCTTATGTCCCTTCTTATGACTTGTGGACACACTGGCTCAGAATTCTGGGAGCTGAAGCCCACAAGTCCTAAAGGGCCCATGGTTCCCCACCTCTGCCCTGGAGCACATATCTACATGGTCCACCCATCATCGAGAGCAAGAGTGTTGCTATTCCTACTATCCAAGGTAAAGAAGACACCAAATTACCTGTCACATGTAAGGGACTAGCAAGAAAACACCAGATAAGGAATATTGACATGTATTAGGACTGCCCTAACACTTCTTATCTACACAAAACAGGCCTTGTTGATTCAGGATTACACACCTCCGTCAACAGCCTCGGGAACCTCCTGAGCAAACAAAGCGAGATAAATAATTTGCATGTCTCCACTTACTTTGCATAATTCACTCCGCTTCCTAAATTAAAGGTTTCAAAGAATTTATTGTTGTTTGCCGAGACTTGCAAAGGAAGAGACAAGGTGGAAGGAGAGAGAGAGAGTAAGGAGGTGGCGCGTTGAGTTGCGCAAGAATTTAACTCCAGGCCCACCTGACATTTAACTCAATCTACTGAAAATAACTTCTCTCGGGAAAAGATCAAGGCATCAAAGTCCTACAGAGAGTCCGAAGGATCTTGTCTGAAGACCTCTACAACCTTCCCTACCCTTTCTAACTGCATCAGTTGGAAACCAACCAAGGAGAGAAGCAACTTAGAACTAAGGAGAAATTTCCTGACAGGGAGAACAATTAACCAGTGGAACAATCTGCCTCCAGAAGCGGTGAATGCTCCAACACTGGAAGTTTTTAAAGAAGAGACTGGACAGTCATTTGTCTGAAATGGTATAGGGCACGGGTCGGCAACCCGCGGCTCCGGAGCCGCATGCGGCTCTTTGAGCCATCACCTGCGGCTCCGGAGCCTCCTCCGCCATTTGCAAAAAGAGACAGAGACAGAGAGAGGCACTTGCGCTTCCCCTCTCTGTCTCTCTCTCTCATGGGGACTTGCCCCCTCGCAGGGCTCCTGATTGGCCCTGCGCCTGGGTACCCCGCCCCCTGGGAGAAGGGCAGCCAGGAAGTCCCTTTCCCGGGCTGGCCCCATCCGAGGCGCACGTGGCCGGGGAGCCGCGCGGGGAAGCTCCTGGATCCCTGCTGGGAGCGGCCCGCCGGAGCCTCCGCTGAGCGGGCCAGCCCGCCCGCAAGCTGCGGCCCCAAGGGAGAGCAGCCCCTGCGATGCCCAGCCAGGAGGAAAGCCGGAGACAGATGGTCAGTGGCGGGGGGGAGGGAGGGGGCTCTGAGCCCACAGAGCACCGCCGCGAAGCGGCCGCGGGGCAGGGCGGCTTACTTGTACCAGGCGGCAGTCCCGGCTGGGGCATGGCTTCCTGGGCCGCTTCCCAGGCCGCCGAGCCGGCCACGTGTTTCCCCGGGCCAGGCGGCAGTCTTGGTTGGGGCGGCGGCAGGCGGAGGCATCGCTTCCTGGGCTGCTTCCCGAGCCGGCCACGAGTTTCCCCGGGCTGCCAAGCCGGCCATGCGACTCCCCTGGCCGGGCGGCAGTCCCGCCGGCGGCGGCGGCAGTGGGAGCATTGCTCCCTGGGCCGCTGAGCCGGCCATGTGTCTCCCCGGGCCGGGCGGCAGTCCTGCTGGCAGCGGCGGCGGTGGGGGCATTGCTCGCCGGGCTGCCGAGCCGGCCATGTGTCTCCCCGGGCCGGGTGGCAGTCCTGCCGGCGGCGGAGGCGGCGGTGGGGGCATTGCTCGCTGGGCCGCCGAGCCGGCCATGTGTCTCCCCGGGCCGGGCGGCAGTCCCGCTGGGGGCGGGGGCGGGGGCATTGCTCGCTGGGCCGCCGAGCCGGCCCTGTGTCTCCCCGGGCCGGGCGGCAGCGGCGGTGGGGGCATTGCTCCCTGGGCCGCTGAGCCGGCCATGTGTTTCCCCGGGCCGGGCGGCAGCCCCGCTGGCGGGCGGCGGTGGGGGCATTGCTCGCCGGGCTGCCGAGCCGGCCATGTGTCTCCCCGGGCCGGGTGGCATGTGTCTCCCCGGGCCGGGTGGGGCAGTGGCAGCGGCGGCGGTGGGGGCATTGCTCGCCGGGCTGCCGAGCCAGCCATGTGTCTCCCCGGGCCGGGTGGCAGTCCTGCCGGTGGCGGAGGCGGCGGTGGGGGCATTGCTCGCTGGGCCGCCGAGCCGGCCATGTGTCTCCCCGGGCCGGGCGGCAGTCCCGCTGGCGGCGGGGGCGGGGGCAGGGGCATTGCTCGCTGGGCCGCCGAGCCGGCCCTGTGTGTCCCTGGGCCGGGCGGCAGTCCCGGCGGCGGCGGCGGCGGTGGTGGGGGCATTGCTCCCTGGGCCGCCGAGCTGGCCATGTGTCTCCCCGGGGCGGCCGGCAATCCCGCCGGCGGCGGCGGCGGCGGTGGGGGCATTGCTCCCTGGGCCGCCGAGCCGGCCATGTGTCTCCCCGGGCCGGGTGGCAGTCCCGGCGGCGGCAGTGGCAGCGGTGGGGGCATTGCTCCATGGGCTGCCGAGCCGGCCATGTGTCTCCCTGGGCCGGGCGGCAGTCCCGCTGGCAGCGGCGGCGGCGGGGGCATTGCTCGCCGGGCCGCCGAGCCGGCCATGTGTCTCCCCGGGCCGCCGAGCCGGCCATGTGTCTCCCCGGGCCGCCGAGCTGGCCATGTGTCTCCCCGGGCCGGGCAGCAGTCCCGCCGGCGGCGGCATCGCTCTCCGGGCTGCCGAGCCGCCGAGCCGGCCATGCGTCTCCCTGGGCTGGGCAGCAGTCCCGGCGGTGGCGGAATCGCACCCCGGGCAGCCGAGCCTCCGAGCCGACCATCGCTTCGGGCTGCTCCCTGGGCAGCCGAGCCGGCCACGCATCTCCCCGGGCCTGTCCGTGGTGCCCCATTGCGGGCGGGTGCGCATGCGCGGGCGGGTGCGCATGTGCGGGCGGGTGTGCATGCGCGGGCGGGTGCGCATGCGCGGGCGGGTGCGCATGCGCGCGCATATTTGCGGCTCCCAGGGGGGGTTTTTTTGAGGGAAACGGGTCCATGTGGCTCTTTCAGTGTTTCAGGTGGCCGACCCCTGGTATAGGGCATGGGTCGGCCAGCCGAAATATCCAACGAGCCGCACGGACCCGTTTCCCTAAAAAAAAAAAACCCTGGGAGCCGCACCCGCCCGCGCATGCGCGCCCGCCCGTGCATGCCCGTTCGCGCATGCGCACCCGCCCGCGGCGGAGGCTCCGGAGCCACAGGTGATCCCTCAAAGAGCCGCATGCGGCTCCGGAGCCGCGGGTTGCCGACCCGTGGTATAGGGTTTCCTGCTTGAGCAGGGGGTTGGACTAGAAGACCGCCAAGGTCCATTCCAACTCTGTTATTCTATAAGGATCTCCTGCCTGAACAGGGGGTTGGACTGGAAGACCTCCAAGGTCCCTTCCAACTCTGTTATCCTGTCATTCTGTAAAACCAAAAACAAAGTCACCCTTTTCATTATTTGGATCCCATTTCATGCCCTAAATGAAACTGGGGAGTCCTTGGTGTTCTCTGAGCTGGCTTGTTTTCCTGCAAATGTTTCGTTACCAAACTAGGTGACATCATGGGAGCTATCAGTGCTATTCAGCACTGATGATGTTACCTAGTTCGGTAATAAAACGTCTGAAGAAAACAACCAAGCTTAGAGAACGTCCAGGACCCCACAGTTCAACCCTGAGCTGCAGATATTCAATATGCAAATGTTTTCTGTCTTTTATCCCTGCCTAAGAGGTCATCAAGGAAGCTATAATCCTTGCCTCACCAAATTAATACCACTCACAAACTTTAAAAACTTTTAAACATCGAGGAGAATGAGTTGTGAGATGGGAAGGGGTTTCTCCTTCTCATTCCAAAAGTTAGATTAGTTTCAAGCCAGAGGGAAAAAAAGCAGTTCAGACTTCTGTTAAAAAAAAAAAAAAAAGCCATGATATTTCAATAAGCTTCCCAGTGTATTAAATATTGATCTCCATAATCCTACCTACCTTAAATATAATTATTTGATTGTGGCTGATGTTTGGCCAGTCCCAAAAAAAAATGGCAATCAGCAGAAGCAGAAGCTTTAATGTCGTACTTGGGAAGCGTTCATGCTAACGCTAAACGATTTTTCAGCGAGATTCTCCAGGAGGAAAATGCAAATGTTCAATCAAAACAGAGGAGATAATGAGGTACTTAAATATTTAATGCAGTTCTTAAGCAGAACACACGAAATGTTTCTGTGGGTGGAGGAAAACCTCGGTGGCGCGAATGTGTTAGGGTAAGCAAAATGAGTTCAGATAAGAAAAAAAAAAGAAAGGAAGACATCACCAAAGAACGCGGTGCCCTTGGAAACACCTATAATTAAACGTAAGCTGCTTTCACAATGGAAAACAAACCTTGAAAAGCCCTTCTGATGCTACTGATCTGCTCTTCACCTGACACAGTCTAAGGAGGGGACAACAAGATAGAAAATATTTTCTTTCAGCGTTTGGACCAATGCCACCGAATCAATAAAAGTGGGACAAAGTGAATTACCCAATCCCAGACCTTCCATCACCCGAGTGGGAAAAGACCTAATTGTAAGTTATTGTTGAGAAGCTAACATGTACTGAAGTTGGGCCAGACATAGATCTCATTAACTGGAGCAGAAAAGGAGATGGATGAAGGAAATTCTGAAGCTTTACAAGAAAACGTTTGTTCCAGGCAAGGCCACCCCAGGGTGACTTCAAAGGCTCTGCCCGAGTAGTGTCTAAATATTTGGTCATTCGATTAGTTTTCTTCGATGGAAAGGAAGGAGAGATTTACCACCTGAATGTCTAAGAATCCCGTGAAGTTTGTTCTGAAAATAGCAGAATAGAATAGAATAGAATAGAATAGAATAGAATAGAATAGAATAGAATAGAATAGAATAGAATAGAATACAATACAATACAATAGAATACAATAGAATACAATAGAATACAATAGAATACAATAGAATACAATAGAATAGAATAATGAGTAGAGTAGAGTAGAGTAGAATAATGAATAGAGTATATAGAGTAGAGTAGAGTAGAGTAGAGTAGAGTAGAGTAGAGTAGAGTAGAGTAGAGTAGAGTAGAATAGAATAGAATAGAATAGAATAGAATAGAATAGAATAGAATAGAATAGAATAGAATAGAATAGAATAGAATAGAATAGAATAGAATAGAATAATGAGTAGAGTAGAGTAGAGTAGAGTAGAATAATGAATAGAGTAGAGTAGAGTAGAGTAGAGTAGAGTAGAGTAGAGTAGAGTAGAGTAGAATAATGAGTAGAGTAGAGTAGAGTAGAGTAGAGTAGAGTAGAATAGAATAGAATAGAATAGAATAGAATAGAATAGAATAGAATAGAATAGAATAGAATAGAATAGAATAGAATAGAATAGAATAGAATAGAACGTCAACGCTGTTAACATCGAATGTGCTTGCTTTGACAACATATGGAGATGCAGCCATTTTCCTTAACTTGTGTATTACTCTTAGAGTTAGAATTAGATGATACTTGGGGGAGGGAGGAAGAATGTATATGGGAATTAGTTAGACATAACAAGATCGTAGTAGTGTGTGATTCAAGGTTGTTTGAAATAAGAGATGATAAGAAGTGGCGGGTTGGAGATCTGGAGGGAAAGTCTGCATTTCAAACTAATTGGAGAATGTGATTTATGACCGTAAATTAGAGGAGGGAATTGTGCTTTGATACTATCTGTTCAGGGGAGGGGAATCCAAATTTTGGCTTTGACTATGTACATGCCGATGCTATGCCACTCGAATCAAGATTCTTTAAGGTAAACAATGCCTCAAAGTTCTTTGAAGAGTTTCATCAGTCGGAACCATGACACAGAACAGAACAGAATAAGGAATAGAACAGAACAGAACAGAATAGAATAGAATAGAATAGAATAGAATAACAGAGTTGGAAGGGACCTTGGAGGTCTTCTAGTCCAACCCCCTGCTCCGGCAGGAAACCCTATATCATTTCAGACAAATGGCTGTCCAGTCTCTTCTTAAAAACCTCCAGTGTTGGAGCATTCACCGCTTCTGGAGGCAGGTTGTTCCACTGATGAATACCCAGATGCAGAACTGCTTTATAACTAACAAGGACACAAAAGAACAGAAAGAGAGACCTGGGTTTCATTCAAAGTGTGACGACCTGGCAAGCCCATTTCTTGAAAGTTGACCTAGCGGCTTTGATATGTAGGAGAGGTGTCAGTTGTTGCTATCACAAAGCTGACTCTGTTCTTAATGCAGAAGGAGGGGAAAAACGGGAAGAGGGCTTTGATTCCCGAGCTTAGCTAAAAGCATAAACTCTACTAGGATTTGAATCTCTTCACAGTCCAATTCCACACTTACAGTAAATGCAAGTTCTGTTCCACTGGTTAGTTGTTCTCACTGTTAAGAAATTCCTCCTTAGTTCCAGGTTGCTTCTCTTCTTGGTGAGTTTCCATCCGTTGCTTCTTGTCCTGCCTCCAGGTGCTTTGGAGAACAGGTTGACCCCCCTCTTCTTTGGGGCAGCCCCTCAAATATCCATTGGACAGCCATTGTCCACTGGCTGTCCAGTCTCTTCCTAAAAGCCTCCAGTGATGAAGCACCCACAACTTCTGAAGACAAGCCGTTCCACTGATTAATTGATCTAACTGTTAGGAGATTTCTCTTGAGTTCTAGATTGCTTCTCTCCTTGGAGATGGCTGGACTTTTTAACTCCCAGAATCAGCGTTCCGACAGTGGGCTGTGCAAAACGACGGCACGTAGGCCGGTTGTTCCCGAGGAAACATTTGCATAAGCGAAATTGGACCCGTTTTATTCTCCAAATCAATAGTCAGTGAAATGCAGTGTCAGTGTCGGCATTCTGCTTCTCCAGCCCATTTGATAGAAAACGGAGCAGTTTCATTTCCTGGGATTCAAGCCTGGCTGGATTCTTGCTAGCCTTCCGTTTTTCTGAACACGCTCGAGGCAATTTCCTTTCGGCTTGGCATTGATATGGTTAATGTTGTATTCCAGGAAGGATTTTTCCGCACTAAGTTGCGGAAAAGGAAGCGAGCATGATATTATATCAACTGAACAGGAGATCCTACGGGCCTCTAATATCAGTCTGTCTGTCCCCTTATGTACAAATTCTGGAATTTGAAACTGCTCGTTTCCTGCTTGGGGAAAGCTTGCCTGCAAGTGTACACACACACACAAAACATACACCCCCAGTGGGTTTAGAGGCCAATGACAAGTCCAGGTTAACATCATCTTAAACAACTGGCTCTCCTGTTGTGACATTCATCGCCTGAAAGCAGCCTTGGAGGAAAAACTATGAAACCGAAGGAAGCGGTAATTCATCAAGCATGGATGGAATTTGTTTTAGCATCCAGCCAGGGTGGATTCTGTAACAATCAATCAGAATAGAGCTGGAAGGGACCTTGGAGGTCTTCTAGTCCAGCCCCCTGCTGAAGCAGGAGACCCTCTGCCATTTCATACCATTTCCAAGTTACAACGGCACTGAAAAAAGTGACTTATGACCGTTTTTCACACTTACGACCTTTGCAGCCTCCCTCTGGTTACACCAGAGGTCCCCAACCTTTCTATTCTATTCTATTCTATTCTATTCTATTCTATTCTATTCTATTCTATTCTATTCTATTCTTCATTATTCTGTTCTATTCTATTCTATTCCTTATTCTACTCTACTCTATTATTCTATTCTATTCCATTCTATTCTATTCTATTCTATTTCTTATTCTATTCTATACTATACTATTCTATTCTATTCTTCATATTCTGTTCTATTCTATTCTTTCTTCTATTCTATTCTTTCTTCTATTCTTTCTTCTATTCTATTCTATTCTTCATTATTCTGTTCTATTCTATTCTTTCTTCTATTCTATTCTATTCTATTCTATTCGCAGTCTGAATTTTAACATTATTTAAGAAAATTTATATGGCTGCCCAACTCCCTCTCCATAACTCCAGGCAACTTACTAAGATAAATCCTTCGATTCATACTTCTATATAAAATGCATAAAGTGTATAGATCTCTATATATTTTTCATTGATTCACTGTGCTTAGATTTTATCCGTTGTGGCTTTTATTTCTCCTATTGTACAACTCCAGTTTCTTCCATCCCCTTTTAAAATGGCACCTTGAATCCTTAATAGGGACATGACAATATCATGTTTTGGTCCACTGGGATAATAATTACTAAATCCTTAAGATGTACATACAGCTTTGCAAAAAAAAAAAAAAAAAGGAAATAGAATTTCTTTAAAGATGTAGGACAACCTTTGGTTTCAAAACCCTTAATGGCAGAGAAATACATTCCAGTAACTAAACAGGCTTCACTTATTCATTCCTTCTCATGTTTACGTTATAGCTGTCTGGAAATTAATGTTTGGTTGTGAGCTGTTATCAGAA
This sequence comes from Azemiops feae, assembly GCA_023970755.1. Taxonomy (NCBI): domain Eukaryota; kingdom Metazoa; phylum Chordata; class Lepidosauria; order Squamata; family Viperidae; genus Azemiops; species Azemiops feae. The sequence goes on from JALGBA010002132.1 coordinate 73,904, forward strand.
TATAAATGGAAACAAGGGCTCAAATAGCTTCAAACACTTTTAAAGGATAGCAGAATAACAGAGTTGGAAGGGACCTTAGAGGTCTTCTAGTCCAACCGCCTCCTCAGGCAGGAAGCCCTATACCATTTCAGACAAATGGCTGTCTAATCTCTTCTTAAAAACTTCCAGTGTTGGAGCATTCACCGCTTCTGGAGGCAGGTGGTTCCACTGGTTAATTGTTCTCCCTGTCAGGAAGTTTCTCCTTAGTTCCAGGTTGCTTCTCTCCTTGATGAGGTTCCATCCACTGCTTCTTGTCCTGCCCTCAGGTGCTTTGGAGAATAAGTTGACCGATGAGCAGAAAAACCACACTTTAAAATGTATTGATTGACACCGTCTTTTTTGAGCAAGCTGAGGGCCATCCCCTTAAATAGGAAAGTTCACTTATCACTTTATAAATGTAAGTTGGTCTTAATAATGCTGTGTTGCCCGTCATATTTTATGTATTATACAAGATATAAATATGCCACCGTGTTATAATAAACTCTAGCATTTGTTTATAAATCAAACGCTTTGTTGTTTACATGAAATGATTTTAGATAAATGAAGCTTTTGGGGGGGGGGAAATATCCATTTAAGATTAATTGACAGTGTAGCTTTCTTCCTGAGTTAGTTAAAACATCTCATCTCATATCTCTCTCTCTCTCTCTCTCTCTCTCTCTCTCTCTCTCTCTCTCTCTCTCTCTCTCCCTCTCTCTCCTCTCCTCTTTCTTTCTCTCTGAAAATTCAACAAAGAAAGCTCAGTCATTTCTCTCTGAAACCCATTAAAAGTCTACAGAAATGAACTGCCAACTTTGTATAGATTTGGTAATAAAGCAATCATAAACTTTGAACTGCATGTTTATAAAAATATGAAAAATCAAAGGGACATGACTCATTTTGATTGAGTTGCAAAGATGACAATCAAAAAAACAAGAGCCGGCGGGGGGGGGGGATGCAGAAAAACTTAAAGTTATCGCTCAGCTCAAGTGTCCCCGTGAACTCAGCCTCACTGGCATTCTAAACAACAACATAACTTAACAACAACATAACAGCAAAAAGTTTCAGGTAGCCCCTGCAGGCTGTGTCACTAAACACCTCAACAATCAGCAAGGCAGCAAATACACATACATGTACAAGCGGTCCTTGGCTTACGACCACAATCGAGTCGAAAATTTCTGTTGTTAAGTGATTTTTGCCCCATTTTAAGTCCTTTCTTGCCACAGTTGCTAAGTGAATTATTGCAGCTGTTAAGTTAGTAAGATGGTGTTGAGCTGAATCTGGTTTCCCCCCTTGACTTTGCTTGTCAGGAGGTCGCAAAAGGGGATCACGTGACCCTGGGACACTGCAACCGTCGTAAGTACATGCCAGCTGCCAAGTGTCTGAATTTCACTGTGCGGATGCTGCAATGGTCGTAAGTGTGAAAAACGGTCAGTGCCGTTGTAACTTTGAACGGTCACTAAACGAACTGTTGTAAGTCAAGAGACTGGACAATCACCTGTCGGAGATGGTATAGGTTCTCCTGCTTGAGCAGGGGGCTGGACTAGAAGACCTCCAAGGTACATTCCAATTCTATTCTGTTCTGTTCCGTTCCGTTCCGTCCTATCCTATCCTGTAATTCTATTCTATTTTAGAATAGAATATTCTATTTTATTCTATTTTATTTTATTCTATTCTTCATTATTCTATTCTTCATTATTCTATTCTATTCTATTCTATTCTATTCTATTCTATTCTTCATTATTCTATTCTATTCTATTCTTCATTATTCTATTCTATTCTATTCTATTTCTATTTCTTCTCTATTCTATTCTATTCTATTCTATTCTTCATTATTCTATTCTGTTCTGTTCTGTTCTGTTCCGTTCCGTCCTATCCTATCCTGTAATTCTATTCTATTCTATTCTATTCTATTCTATTCTTCATTATTCTATTCATTATTCTATTCTTCATTCTATTCTATTCTTCATTATTCTATTCTTCATTATTCTATTCTATTCTATTTCTTCTCTATTCTATTCTATTCTTCATTATTCTATTCTTTATTATTCTATTCTTCTATTCTATTCTTCATTATTCTATTCTATTCTATTCTATTTCTTCTCTATTCTATTCTATTCTATTCTTTATTATTCTATTATTCTATTCTATTCATTATTCTATTCTTCATTATTCTATTCTATTCTTCATTATTCTATTCTTTATTATTCTATTCTTCATTAATCTATTCTATTCTATTCTATTCTATTTCTTCTCTATTCTATTCTATTCTTCATTATTCTATTCTATTCTATTTTATTCTATTCTATTCATTATTCTATTCTTCATTATTCTATTCTATTCTATTCTATTCTTCATTATTCTATTCTTTATTATTCTATTCTTCATTAATCTATTCTATTCTATTCTATTTCTTCTCTATTCTATTCTATTCTTCATTATTCTATTCTATTCTATTTTATTTTATTCTATTCTATTCATTATTCTATTCTTCATTATTCTATTCTATTCTATTCTATTCTATTCTTCATTATTCTATTCTATTCTGTTCTGTTCTGTTCCGTTCCGTCCCGTCCTATCCTATCCTGTAATTCTATTCTATTCTATTCTATTCTATTCTTCATTATTCTATTCTTCATTCTATTCTATTCTATTCTTCATTATTCTTCATTAATCTATTCTATTCTATTCTTCATTATTCTATTCTATTCTATTCTATTTCTTCTCTATTCTATTCTATTCATTATTCTATTCTTCATTATTCTATCCTTTATTATTCTATTCTTCATTAATCTATTCTATTCTATTCTATTTCTTCTCTATTCTATTCTATTCATTATTCTATTCATTATTCTATTCTATTCTATTCTTCATTATTCTATTCTTTATTATTCTATTCTTCATTAATCTATTCTATTCTATTCTTCATTATTGTATTCTATTCTATTTCTTCTCTATTCTATTCATTATTCTATTCTATTCTATTCATTATTCTATTCTTTATTATTCTATCTTCATTAATCTATTCTATTCTATTCATTATTCTATTCTATTCTATTTCTTCTCTATTCTATTCTATTCTATTCTATTCATTATTTTATTCTTCATTATTCTATTCTATTCTATTCTTCATTATTCTATTCTTTATTATTCTATTCTTCATTAATCTATTCTATTCTATTCTTCATTATTCTATTCTATTCTATTTCTTCTCTATTCTATTCTATTCTATTCATTATTCTATTCTATTCATTATTCTATTCTATTCTATTCTTCATTATTCTATTCTTTATTATTCTATTCTATTCTATTCTTCATTATTCTATTCTTTATTATTCTATTCTTCATTAATCTATTCTATTCTATTCTTCATTATTCTATTCTATTCTATTTCTTCTCTATTCTATTCTATTCTATTCATTATTCTATTCTATTCATTATTCTATTCTTTATTATTCTATTCTTCATTAATCTATTCTATTCTATTCATTATTCTATTCTATTCATTATTCTATTCTATTCTATTCATTATTCTATTCTTTATTATTCTATTCTTCATTAATCTATTCTATTCTATTCATTATTCTATTCTATTTCTTCTCTATTCTATTCTATTCATTATTCTATTCTTCATTATTCTATTCTTCATTAATCTATTCTATTCTATTCTTCATTATTCTATTCTATTCTATTTCTTCTCTATTCTATTCTATTCTATTCTATTCATTATTCTATTCTATTCTATTCTTCATTATTCCATTCTTTATTATTCTATTCTTCATTAATCTATTCTATTCTATTCTATTCCAAGGACCACCTATCGTCAGTCTTCATTTTTTTTTTAAGTTTCCCTAGCCTGTGCATTAGGAAAGCAAAACAGAGCTCAAGAGCAGGAGAAAATCCACCGGCCTCAGCAGGAAAGAGGCAGAGGGGCAAAATTCTTTAATCCAGTTAATAATTCTTCGAGGCGCTCAAGAGCAGCGACACCGCAGGTCCAATGCAGCTGCGGCTGATCAATAGTGCAGTGATTTAGACCTGCTTGGCCTGGAAAAAGGACTAGATTTTAATGGGAAAGTCCTGTCCTCTCTCTTAGAGAAGATCCCCAGTTTGAGTGATTTAATATCGCGCTTTGAACACGGGCCCGGATTTAATATCCCTACTCTGGAACTCAATGGCCGTGTCTTTCTAAGGCAGTGATGGCGAACCTTTTAGAGGCCAAGTGCCCAAACCACAACCCAAAACCCACTTATTTATCACAAAGTGCCAGGGCCGCATCAGCATTGTGGTGCCCTCAGGCAGGGGCATGGGGGCGTGGCCCACCGGGTGGGCGTGGCTGCGGTTGTCACGGCAGACTGGGTGGGCGTGGCTGGGGTGGGCATGGCCACCTCGATGTTGCTCATGGGGGGGACACCTGTGGGGGCCGGGCAGGATTGGGGGAGGTCCAGGGGGTCTCTGGCGGGTGGGGCGGTGGGCAGGAGGCCCAGCATAGATGGGAGGGAGGCACGCAATCCTAGCTGGGACTGGGGGGCCATGGCGCCGATGGGGATCCGGCTTTCCCTGCTCGGGGTGGCCTTTGGCTTGCTGGATGTGGGCGTGCTCTACCACCTCTACTCGAGCTTGCTAGCTGGCCGCTTTGCCTCCTTTGTGCTGGGTGGGGCTGCTGCTCCAGGCGGTGGCAGCGGCCTAATGGACCTGCACAAGCTGCTGGCAGTGGCGGCACGTGTGCCCACAGAGAGGGCTCTGAATGCCGCCTCTGGCACGCGTGCCATAGGTTCGCCACCACTGTTCTAAGGGGTCCTACAGGAGAACATGGAGAAGGCACAGCTAGTCAAAGAAGACACTGTGGGATGCCGTGCCAATGTCCCTTTGGCCTTATGAAGGACCATGTCTCAGCGAGAGAGGGAGGAGGAGGAGGAGGAGGAGGAGGAGAAGAAGAGGAGGAAAAGAAGAAGAGAAGAGGAGAAGAATAGGAGGAGAAGAGGAGAGGAGGAGGAGGAGGAGGAGGAGGAGGGGGAGGGAGGAATGAGGAGGAGGAGGAGGAGGAGGAGGAGGAATATGTAGTGGAACAACCTGCCTCCAGAAGTTGTGAATGCTCCAACACTAGAGGTTCTTAAGAACCTGTCTGGAATGGTCTGGGGTTTCCTGCCTGAGCAAAGGGTTGGACTAGAAGACCTCCAAGGTCCCTTCCAACTCTGTTATCCTGTTTTGTTACTCTATGTGCTACTCTACCAAGAGTCAGTAAGGGTTGAGTGTCCCATCAAGTAAGAACGTAGAAAGTAACTCCTACAGGATGACGTGTGAAGCCAAAGTGATCTACTCAGGCTCCTTCTGCTTTCCCAAGTACCGATTCTCCAAAATCCTGCTTTCCTGACCAATGGATGAAGCCACAAAGTGCTTTCCCCGATTCAAGATACTACCTGTTCTTATCCACCATACATACCCCTGTTGTCAACTACTTTGTGCTTGTCAGAGACAAAATAAATTTTAAATAATTTCTGTATTCGTAAACGCCTCCATTCTTGACCCTGTCTCTTCTTGATACACCGCCTACATTTCCTAAGTACCCCCATTCCATTATAAATAATTTCTGTTTCAAAGGTACTCATTTTAAATTAATCAATCAAAATAAAGTGGCATCTTAGGGCTCCATAAAGAGAGGTTTTCCTCCGAAACCAGTAATCAGATATTGGCTACTTCGAACTGTAATTTATTTCTATGGATCTTGGAGGTTTTTCCCCCCCAAGTAACGTAAGCAGTCACATCCAGGATTAGGACAGCTATATCATAATCCTTGTAGTATCAATCAATCATAACAGAGCTGGAAGGGACCTTGGAGGTCTTCTAGTCCAACCATCTGCTCAAGTAGGAGACCTTATACCAGGGGTAGGCAACCTTGGCTCTTTTATGACTCGTGGACTTCAACTCCCAGAATTCCTGAGCCAGCATGGCTCAGCTTGGAAACCTCTCCCTTTCTCCTCAGCATGGCTGGCTCAGGAATTCTGGGAGTTGAAGTCCACGAGTCATAAAAGAGCCAAGGTTGCCTACCCCTGCCTTATACCATTCCAGACAAGTGGCTGTCCAGTCTCTTCTTAAAAACCTCCAGTGATGAAGCACCCATAACTTCTGGGGAACTCTGGGAGTTGAAGTCCACAGGTCTTAAAGTTGCCAAGGTTGGGGACCCCTGGTTTACATAATGGGTGCTGTTATTTTCTTTTACAACGTCCCAGCGGAATAATAGCTCCCTGCCTTCTCTTGAACATATCGAATTGCTTCCAGGGACAGCTCTTCCTTCTTTCTCCAAGAAGACACAGGAAAGTGACCCATTCCTATCGGAAAACACAAACCAGGAGGGTTCTAATCTAAGATATTTGACCGTTGGAGAAGTCCAGGACGAGAAGCTTTCTCTGCACTTCCTGAACAAGGATTTTTTCCCCCACCCAATTTAGAAATGGACAATTAGTTTACATTTTATCGTATTTCTCCAAGGTTACGCTCATCTCAGGCTACAATGCTTCTAAATAAAACATGTGCTCGGCTTATTTTAGACCCTGTCACGGGAGCAGGAGACACAGGGATTTGCATGGGGTGGCCAGGGTCTAACGTGTGATGTGACACCAAGACTATTCAATCCAGGAGCTTCTGAAATCTGACATTTCCACTGACACAGCACAGCCGGGTCCGAAGCCATGGAAGGCCTCCTGATCTTCTTGCATTTCGTTTTCCGTCTCCTTGGATTCAGCTGTTGCAGGACAAGCCTGGTGCCCGGATAGTGTTTCAGAATTAGGCATGGAGACGTTTCCACCTAGGCAAAGGGTTTTCGGGGGGCCTATTAGCTAAGCCTTCTATGGGGGAGCTCTTAACCGTGATCTTAACAAGGAGGCAAGAGGCAAGAAAAGGGACAAGATGCTACGGGAAGGACGGCAGCAACTCAACTCCGTGTTTCTCCACTGCTCCCTGATGGCGGGAAGCAAAACAATAATAATAATAATTAAAGCCTTCTGATCTGCAACAGAAGTCTGATTCTCAGCGTGTATAAAAGGGGGAAAAAATTCCTTATTACGGAAGATCTGTAGCTACATTAATGGCACTCAAAGGGTCTTAATTGGATCCTTCAGCCTTGCTAAGCGGCATCTATAGATTGGCTTCCATTACTGTATATGAAGGGAAGGTCCTTAAAATATCCCAATGGGCCCCTTTGGGCTCTGTCAAAACCGTATATGAATCCTGTGGTTCATGCTATTGATCAGCATATGGATGAGGCACATAAATAAAGCAATAAAAGAAAATCATAAGTAAATTAGAAATATATCTATCTATCTATCTATCTATCTATCTTTCTATCTATCTATCTACCTATCTATCATCTATCTACCTATCATATCTATGAATCTATCTATCATCTATCTATCTATCATATCTATCTATCTATCTATCTATCTAAGGAAGAAAGGAAGGAGGGAGGGAAAAAAGGGAGAGGAGAGAGAGAGAGAGAGCGTTCTATGACCAAAAAAAGCCCTGTATCTATCTATCTGTCTGTCTGTCTGTCTGTCTGTCTGTCTGTCTAGCTATCTAGCTATCATCTATCTATCTATCATATCTATGAATCTAGCTAGCTAGCTAGCTAGCTAGCATCTATCTATCATATCTATGAATCTATCATCTATCTATCTATCATATCTATCTAGCTATCTAGCTATCATCTATCCATCTATCTAGCTATTGTATCTATCTATGAATCTATCTATCTACCTATCTATCTATGAATCTATCTATCTATGAATCTATCATCTATCTAGCTATCATATCTATGAATCTATCTATCTATGAATCTATCATCTATCTATCTATCATATCTAGCTATCTAGCTATCATATCTATCTAGCTATCTAGCTATCATCTATCCATCTATCCATCCATCATGTATCTATCTATCTATCAATCTATCATCTATCTATCTATCATATCTATCTATCTATCTAAGGAAGAAAGGAAGGGAGGGAAGGGAGGGAGGGAGGAAGGAAGGAAGAAGGGGAGGGAGGGAGGGAGGGAGGGAGGGAGGGAAGGAAGGAAGGAAGGAAGGAAGGAAGGAAGGAAGGAAGGAAGGAAGGAAGGAAGGAAGGAAGGAAGGAAGGAAGGAATTTTAAAGACACGTTTCATTGAGGTCATGGCAATAAATTTGAAAGCTAGATACGACGAAACGTATGAAGATAAAAAAGAAGAATGAAAATGGGTATGAACTAAAATGGTACAAGAATGCTGAGCTGCAGAGGGGAGCCATAATGGTTCCTGGTGAAGAAGAACACGGGAACAGGGATCCCGCTATAAACGATGAGACTTTTGAGACGCCGACATCCCTTTTCAGAGTCTTCCTTCCTTTGCAAGTCATTCCTCAATTTGTCGTTATTAATCAGACAGAGATGAAAAGCCGTCAACTCACGAAAAGCACCCCAATTTTAAACCGAGACACGGAAGGTAACCTATGTCTTCTTCTAAACTGGAAGACATTAAAAAAAAAAAAGATAAGAGCAAAGAGCCGCAAGGTTCTTCTCCTTGGCTGTTTCCTCCCAAGATTTCCCCTTAAATAGTTGCCTGCTTTAGCGGTAAAAGTGTCAGCTTTATAAATAGCCTTTTCAACCCCAAACCTCTGAAAAAGATCCGGAGGCAATTAATATTTTACCTGTAACAGAAACATCAACAGAGGGACATGTAATGAGACTGGACAGAATCCAGAATCAGATATTAGCGTAATGGTGAGCTAATGACATAAGGTTATGGTGTTAATTCGGCAACGCGGGCGCAAGGCTCCGTTTCCAGCCGTGGATCCTGAGATTGCTGTCACATTAACATCCCCAACTTTTCTTCATGTACATCTGTTGCATCCCCACTAAATTTGAGCAAGTAAATTGGAGGGAGGGAGGGAGCAAAGCAGGCCGAATAATGTCGCAGAATGCCATTGGGGTAAAATTATTATTTTTTGGCTCAACACAATACAGGTAGCGCTTGACTTAACAACCACAACTGACCCCCAAATTGACGTTGCTAAGCGAAACTTTTGTTAAGTGAATTTCGCCTCGTGTTACACGATCTTTCTGGGCCCCGTTGTTAAGTGAATCACTGCAGGTGTTCCAAGCCAGTAATCTGGATTCCCCCGTTGACTTTGCTTATCGGGAGGCCAGAAATCATATGACCCCGGGACACGGCAACCGTCACAAGTACGAGTCAGTTGCCAAGCGTCTGCGTTTTGATCACATGACCATGAGGATGCTGCAATGATCATAAGTGTGAAAAACAGTCATAAGTCACTTTTTTCAGTGGCTTTATAATATAACTTTGAACAATCACTCAATTTTCCAAAGTCCCAGAAGGCAGGATAAGAAACAATGGATGGAAACCGATCAAGGAGAGAAGCAACCTGGAATTAAGTGAGGACAATGAACCAGTGGAACTGCTTGCCACCAGAAGTGGTGAGTGCTCCATCAGTGGAGGTCTTTAAGAAAAGACTGGTATTGTCTGGAATGGTATAGGGTCTCCTGCTTGAGCAGGGGATTGGACTAGAAGACCTCCAAGGTCCCTCCCAGCTCTATTCCGATGGACAAATGAACTGTTTTAAGTCTACCTGTGTTTTGCAAAAAAATATATATATTTTTTCTTTTTTAAAGAATCCTTTTTTAAAAAAAAAACTTTCATAGTAAGATGAATTTGCTAATTTGGAATTCCCTCTTCTAAATCTCATCCTCCTTATTCTGAAGTCACAGCAAGCACAATGCTTTGGGCATCAAGCGTGGACTTGTAAATGTGCTATGGATTGAGTGGATGTGTCATATTAGCCACATCAGAAGGTATCTTAATAATAATAATAATAATAATAAAGTTGGAAGGGACCTTGGAGGTCATCGAGTCCAACCCCCTGCTCAGGCAGGAAACCCTATACCATTTCGGACAAATGGCTGTCCAGTCTCTTCTTAAAAACTTCCAGTGTTGGAGCATTCACCGCTTCTGGAGGCAGGTGGTTCCACTGGTTAATTGTTCTAACTGTCAGGAAGTTTCTCCTCAGTTCCAGGTTGCTTCTCTCCTTGACTAGTTTCCATCCATTACTTCTTGTCCTGCCCTCTGCCTTGGTTTCTCTGTACTTCAATTTCATTTAGCAAATCTTCCAAACTCTGATTTCTCCATCCTTTACAAAAGGGTTCCTCCAGTCCGATCTACCTTTTTTTGGGGGGGGGATTGCCCCTTAAAACTCTAGACCTGGGTGGAAATCCCAGCAACTAAAGCAAACGAAAAGCACAACACAAAACGACAAACTCCACAAAAGATTAAGATAACTTATCCACTCCACAGATAATTCTGCTGCATCAACAGCCTTGCTTTTGCAGTCAGCAAAACAAGTTGCAAGAAATAAAATGCTTATTACTTGATAAAAAAAAAAAAAACATTGTTAGCCGGTATTTTTGTTTTTAGAAGAGATGGGGAGGGCAAGGAAAGGCATTTTAACAAATTTTAAGTAAAACAAGAAGGGAAGATTATCTTGAAATAGCATGCAAGGTTAGAGCCATGTATTTTTTAAAAAAAAACAACCTAAGATTAAAATATTTACTTGGGAAACCTCTGACAGTCAGAGGTCCTTGAAAATAAAAGCACATTTGTAGAGCAAGAACATTTAAAAAGAAAAAAAATGTTTTTAATTTAAAGTAATAAGAAAGGACTATATAACTTGGGTTTTAGCGTGATCCTGTAATAACTCTGATGGTCTGTGCTTGCTTCAGTGCAAAATTAAACAGGCTATATACCAGTTTATATTATAGAATTGGTCTTCATTATTGACCAATTATTTCTCTTTGGAAAACTTCCATTCAGAAATATGGGGTACTTAGAAAAATTTACTAAGACTTAGACTCTGCCATGAGAATAGGCAGATCCCAAAGATGCTTTTTCAAGAGGCAACTGGTCTTTCTTTGTTTTTTTCTTTGAAAACTTTTCGCTTCTCATCCAAGAAGCTTCTTCAGCTCTGACTGGATGGTGGGGAATGGAAGGATTTATACTCCTGGCAGGCAGCTGGTCATTTGCATCTTGTTTAGAGAGTCG
>JALGBA010002132.1:90000-241114 GCA_023970755.1 Azemiops feae
CTATTCTATTCTATTCTATTCTATTCTATTCTTTCCATATTCTATTCTATTCTATTCTATTCTTCATTCTTCAATTCTATTCTATTCTGCAATTCTATTCTATTCTATTCTATTCTATTCTATTCTATTCTAATTCTATTCTAATTCTATTCTGTTCCATATTCTATTCTATTCTATTCTGTCCTGTTCTGTTTTGTTTTGTTCTATTTTGTTCCATTCTATTCTATTCTTCTATTCTGCAATTCTATTCTATTCTTCTCTATTCTCTATTCTATTTCTATTCTATACAGACCACTTCCAAAAAGCCTTGCCAAGAAAACTGCAGAGTGATTGCCTCCAACGGAACCTGGGTTCCTAAACCAGACTAGAGAAAGAAATCAGGTTCCATCCTGGTTCCACGTAATCAAAGCCAAGGAAGGTCAGGGGGGAAAAAGCCGGCGTGTTCTCCTTACCAAAATCCACAAAGCTCTTCCTTAAGCTATTACTTGTTATCGTCCTTTAATCTTCTTTTAGCATCAGATTTTGGCTCTTGGCCAATGGCTTCCAGTATCTCCTCGTCCTCATCAAAGAGAGATAAGCGTTCAAGAAAAGACAGCTGTTCCAAGTTCTGGCCGGGATGATAAGTTTTGAAGTCAGCCTTGTCGGATTTCTCTTCCGTAGCCGGCTATTCCCCATCTTATTCTTATCTCTTGTCTGCGAATCCATGACACAGATCCATTTTGGCTGGCACCAAAACTGGCTTCTCTTTAGATGCCTAGAATGGGATTTCCAGGGTTGGGAAAGTCAGAAGGGCACTCACACAAAATGGAAGCCTTTGCGAATTGTCTACAGCAGCTAGTTGTAACGTCAGGCACTGCAACTAGCTCATAACACAACACGGGAGGGGGGAAATGATGTTTTCAAAGTGTTTGGGAAGAGGTGCTTCGTAATGTGTGGGAGCAGAAAAGCAACACTTCTCCAGGGAAGCATGAGCCTAAACAGGATGCAGCTGCTTTAACAAGTCTGTTCGTTAAAGCAGCCACATCTTTCCTGTAACTCATAAAAGCGTCTTCTTTTTCGGGCTTTTTTCGATTGGAAGCTTGGCAAAAAAGAAAAGGAAAAAGATGTAGCTGCTTTAATGAATTCCTGCATTCATGTACCCATAGGTTCCAAAGAACCTTATTGTTTTTTAACACACAGCCCTAGCACCCCAAAAAATAATGTCTCAGACTCCCCTCAATTTATTTTTAATGCCAAATGCTACCAAAAGCATTTCCTTTATCACACCCAGACGCAGAACTACACTTGAATGTTGCGTTGCCGTGTAAGTCCCACAGTTGCTTCTGTGGATCCCGTCTTCTCCACAGTCCTGGTTTTCTTAATTTCTTTTCTTATCCATTCCCTTTCACTGAATCACAGGGAACACCAATCTAATATTATGTATTTTTATTTGGAAACTTGTTTTAGTTGAGTTCAGTAAAATTGAGTCCTATGTCACGTAATACTGGGCCTTAAACGAGAATTGTATTCTACCACGTAGCGAAGAAGAAAAAAATATGGAAACTAAGTGCAGTTTTCTATTTATATTACAATTAAGTTTCAGATATATGCAAAATTAATTTTGGTTCAATAATTTGTAATATATTTTGGTGTTCACTCCTATCTCCCTATCTGATGCGCTAGTTGTTCGGTTCCATATAATTATTGAGCTGCTGCCTCTTACAGCAAATTAGCAATTATCCTCGTAAACATTAAGAATGTTCCCCAAATAAAACAATGATTTGTATACTGAAATGAATTAGAAATATTTGCATTGTGTGATAATTAAAATTATGCAAATATTTGTCGTGTAACGTGGCATGGCAGTGAAATGTTTGCATCTTGAGCTGGTGAACCAAAACTTTCAGACAATACGAGTCTCTTTCATCCTCTCAGCAAAATTCAGAAACCCAGCCACAATTACTGGGGATAATGTAAAGGTTACACGTGACTCTGACTTGGTTAAGACTTAATTTCTCCTGACTTTATTGTCTTCCAGGTCTAATGCACGGCCCTTGCAAAAATATATATATTATTATTATTATTAAATCTTAAGCACAGTGAGCTTTCTTGAGAACATCTCTCTCATTTGCGCTTCGCTGAGTTAGCCATGAGGTGGTTCTTTAAAATTAATCTCCCTTCGGAGCTCACGTTGGCTACTTATTCATTTTTAACATTAGATCAGTGGGTTCACATTCTAACCTAGAAGTAAGGAGAATTTTTTCCAAAAGTGAGAACAATTAATCAACGGAATAGCTTATCTCCCCGACAACCATCTGAATAGGGATGGTAAAAGGCTCCTGTCTTGAGCAGGGGGTTGGACTAGAGCAGGGCTTTTCAACCTTTTCACCGATTGTACCACTTTTAGGATATGGCAATATTCGAGTACCACCTAGCAAGGTGTCAAAAACTTGGTGACAAAAAAAAACCTGTTCAAAGTTGCAATTGCACTGAAATGACTTATGACCATTTTTCACACTTATGACCATTGCAGCAACAGGGTCATGTGATTTATGTTTGGATGCTTGGCAACTGATTCATATTTATGATGGTCACAGTGTCCCAGGGTCATGTGATCCCCTTCTGCAACCTTTTGACAAGCAAAGTCAATGGCAGAGCTGCTGGTGGCCAAGTGCTAAGGCGGGACTTCCTTCCCTCCCTCCCTTCCCTGCCTCCCTTTTTCTCATTCCCATCTCCTTCTGAAGGAAGAATTTGAACCCCCCCCCCATATTTTCCCTCTTCCATATATTGATCAAACAAGGAAAGGCCTCCAGAGACAGAAAAGACAAGCTGCTGAGTGAACTAGCTTAAAAAGGCACTTCCCTTTAAGAATTAGCTACTGGCTAGAAAGGAAAGTAAGGAGCCCAGCTGGCACTTAAAGAAGAAAAAAAATGTAAGTACTGGCTGCCGGCTAAGGCAGCCTCCCCAAATGGCTCCATTCATAAGTAAAATCTGCAGCTCCAGAGGACTCTCTCACTGTAAGTCTTTGCCTGTGCTGGCTCTTTCCCTCCCCCACTACACTTGGCTAGGCAGGGCTGCGTACCATCTGCCACTCATTAATGTACCACAAGTGGTACGCGTACCACAGGTTGAAAAGCCCTGGACTAGAGGACCTCCAAGGTCCCTATGATTCTATCTTCTCTATGTTCTACCAAATGCCGGAAATGTTCATCCAGTTTTTCGTTGGATCGCATTTCACGGCACGGGAGACACCGCGACGTTTTGACGAGGTAAGTGTTGAGGACTGAACATATTTAGATTTTTCTTGAGATGTTGCAGATTTTTTTCTCTTTGTCCTTTGCATCCATGTCACTTTATCAATGTCTAACGATGTCACTTTATCCCCAGAAAGGCTTTGGTGCATATTCCTTTTGTCCAAAGACTTGGAAATCTGATGCTCTTTCTGCTGACAGGACTTGCGATAACTTCCACTCTTCCTTTTGACACCCTTCAGTTGCACCGTTCGATTTATCGTTAACAATTAATAAAAAGTCTTGAAGGGTTTTTGCCCCTTTCGCTTAACACGGCTGCAACGATGAAGGAGCACCGTTTTATTTATTAATAAACTCCATCAGCCAAGAATCCCTACTACGGTATTAATCAGAAAACATTCAGGATACATTATCGGGCCAGTAAATCAGGACCACCCCTTTCTTGAAATTAATTTCTCTCAAACAAAGGAGCATTTTTTTAAAAAAAAAAAAGGACACAAATTTAACTTGGATGAGTGATCCCCTTGCCTGAGAGATACTATATTCCTTATTAATCAAGGGAAGGTGTATTCTGATTCAGTTACAATGCATTTAAAACAAAGGATGTTGCCGTCATTTTGTTTTTTTCCTAGCTGAAATTGTGACCTGTTATCTTCTTTACCAGTTTCAGTGGATTTTTTTTTTTTTAACACTGACATGGAGAGATAAATGTCATGAAACCGTGAAATTTTTTGTGTGAAAATTAAAAAAAAAACATATTTTTAATGAAGATTTTTCACGTTCTTTTAATATACACTCTTGAGTGATTACTTTAGCTCACCCGAGATATGGGACAGGTGTCCCAGTAGGTCCTTGGAAGGCCCAAAGCTGCTTTTTTCAGGAGGCAACTGGACTTTTCTTGTTTTTCTTTGAAGACCTTTCGCTGCTCATCCAAGAAGCTTCTTCAGCTTCTGACTGAATGGTGGGGAATGGAAGGATTTATACTCCTTGCAGACTGCTGGTCATTTGCCTTCTTTTAGAGAGTCGTTGAGGCCACTTGGAGGTTTATCTGTGTCCTCAGGGTCACCTGAGTGGTGCAAATGGGTGTGGAGCCTTCTTCGGACCGCTGAAAGGACTGTGTTCAACAGGAGAGAAGCAACCTGGAACTAAGGAGAAACTTCCTGACAGTGAGAACAATTAACCAGTGGAACAACCTGCCTCCAGAAGCGGTGAATGCTCCAACACTGGAAGTTTTTAAGAAGAAACTGGACAGCCATTTGTCCGAAATGGTATAGGGTTACCTGTCTGAGCAGGGGGTTGGACTTGATGACCTCCAAGGTCCCTTCCAACTTTATTATTATTATTATTATTATTAGTGAAGAGACACAGGGCAGAAAACATCCTGCAGAAAGCACAACTCCACAACACGGTCCCCTCCACAGTTCCAAGAAGTTGATTGTCCTGTAGGCCAAACCCAAAGGCCAGCAAGGAAGTCATCTGAAGTCAGTACTAACCTTTAGTCCCTACGTCAGAGGAAGCAGAAGCTTTAATTTAAATATATTTCCAGATTCCGCACATCAAAAGTCTACGGATAACAGCATATTACAGAAACCAATTTTCCTCCATCACATCTCCTAATTCGGTGCTGCAGCTCTGGGGACTTCCTACTACGCCTGCACGAACCCAAAAATCTAAATAACATTACAGGACTAATTTATACACTAATATCCCCGCTGAATACAAGATTCTGTTTATTTGTTTGTGCAAAACACCCAGAAACGTATGTCACCCTCACAACGCAATTGTTAAAATGAAGCAGCGGAAGACAAAGGAGATGAAGAGGGGAAGAAAGGAATATAGAGGTTGATCAGGACAGCGCTGGGGGAAACTTGGGAGCTGTCGGCGAAGCTGAAGTCATGAAGTTGCTGTTCATTATTATACTTTGGTGACTGACCGAGAAAGCACTTTACATTAAATTTACAATTTTGAAAATGCATCTGATTAATGTTCTTTGTTTCAAGGCACAGAAGCATAAAACGACAGGCAAACAGATGCTGTATGGTGTCAATGACATGAAACTGACAGCGCCTGGCCTCCTCTCCTCCGCAGAGACACTAATTTTTTTACCTAACATCACCACTATTTAACAAATTATACCTGATGCTCAGTCTTTTTTTTCTTTTCTTAAAACACCCATTCTTGGATAAGAAAAACCACGGGTCTCTCCCTGTGATAACTGAAGAATTGAATTAAAAGATGGAAACAGAAACGGGATGATCACAGAGCAGGTGGACCAAGGTGGGCATAGAACGGATCCCACCAAAACAACGGTCCTAGGCCACTTTTTTCAACGTCGTCGTAACTTTGAACGGTCACTAAATAAACCGTTCTAAGTTGAGGACAACGTAAGCAGTTCGCATGGATACTTCAGAGAAAATGCCAGGTAAAAGTCATAAAGAGTTGGAGTCAAGTTGGATCAATCCCAGTTAAGGACGTGTCAAAGCAAGATCAAAGATGATCTGGAAGCATTTTTAGCTGTGCCCCCCCCCCTCCCGGGAGAAAACTCGCGGGCTCCTGGCAGCGGAACACAGTAAAACCGAGAAAATAAAGCCATCCTCTCATTTACAACCTCTTGTAGCCCTGAATGTGCAGGTAAGTTCCTCCGAGGATGTCCTCGAAATGAAACACGGGTTAAATTTCCTACTCAGAAATAACCATCCTTTCCCCCGCATTGATGCATTGAATGCATTGAAATGCATCGTACAGGACAAAAAACAAGGCACCAACACAACCCACACAGATTAAAACCATTTATAAAATACAGAGGGGGACAAATGCATCTCTGGTGTCGCTCCGTAATAAGCCCATTTAGTCCATTGGCAGAGAGATTCAAAGTTGGAGGGTTTTTTCTTTTTCTTTAATAATGTGGAAGAACTGGATGGTCAGACTTTAAACCAGCTTGGCTCACAGGCGTTTTTATTGTCCTTTTTTGGAGTGGCTGGGTAAATCATGCCAGGCGAAATGCTTCGCTTGATGGTTTGACTGCTTTCAGCTTGCACCTGGCATCCCGCAAACATAAGCCAGCTTCAGACTAGGATTCTTTAGCTCTTCCTAGCAGTCCCAAAGGAGTCCTTATGTGCTGGTTTAGAAGCTGTAAGGTGGTTTTTTTAAGCATCTTAGATGTGAAAAAAAGAGTTCTTGAAATAATCTGTAAGGATTCTGGGCTAGATCTCTAAAGCATATAAATATATAAATAGAGATGTAAATAGAGAGAGATAGATAGATAGATAGAGAGAGAGAGAGAGAGAGAGAGAGAGAGACAGAGAGAGAGAGAGAGACAGATAGATATAGCGATATAGAATAGAGATAGATAGATAGATAGATAGATAGATAGATAGATAGATAGATAGATAGATAGATAGATAGATAGATAGAGATAGATAGATAGATAGATAGATAGATAGATAGATAGATAGATAGATAGATAGATAGATAGATAGATAGATAGATAGATAGATAGATAGATGATAAATAGATAGATATAGAGATAGATAGAGATATAGATAGATAGATAGATAGATAGATAGATAGATAGATAGATAGATAGATAGATAGATAGATAGATAGATAGATAGATGGTAGATAGATATAGAGATATATAGAAATAGAGATAGAGATAAAGATATAGAGATATAAAGATAAAGATATATAGAGATATAGAGATACAGATAGAGATAGATGGATAGATAGATAGATAAATAGATAGAGAGATGATAGAGAGATAGCGTTAGAGATAGAGATAGAGATAAATATGTGTATGTATGTGTGTGTTTGTGTGTTTGAGTGTGTGTGTGTGTGTGTGTGTGTACGCCTTCCCAGAGTTTCTTTTCTTTTCTTTTATCATGGAAGGATTTATAAGCACCAAGTGGCCTCAAGGACTCTCTAACAGAAGGCAAAGGACCAGCTGTCTGCAGGGAGTATAAATCCTTCCATTCCCCACCAATTCAGTCAGAGCTGAAGAAGCTTCTGGGATGAGAAGCGAAACGTCTTCAAAGGAAAAACAAGAAAGTCCAGTTGCCTCCTGGAAAAGCACCTTTGGGACAACCCTGACCCTGGATGATTTCCATGAATCTGCACAGTCATAGCTTTGACCATACAGCATACAGGAGGCTGTCCCTAATTCTAACTCTTTTGAGTTTTTGAAGATAATCACCAACACTTGGAACTAGATACAGTTCAAGTATCCATTCACAGGTATCCACTTTGTGACTCATAAAATTCTTACTTTCTGCAAGGAAAATTAAGCTTGCTATAGAGATGAACTCTCAGACCCTGAAAAACTAAGTTCTAAGTGATTTGGATTTTTTCTTTTTCCTAAAGGATTAAATTTTTATAAGGGAAGAAAAAACATACAGGGATTTTTTTTAAAAAAAAAAAATTCTCTGTGACCACAAAATTGTCTGCCATCGCCATCATCGTTTCTTCTTTTCTTTCTGCTTTTGTTAGTAGAGATGATTGTCTGAAGCTGATCCTGTAACCACAAAAACCGACTGATATACAGACTGCAAGATCCCAATAAAAAAAAAAAAGGCTGGCTGGCTGGAAGTGCTTGTCCTGTTCTGTAAGGAGATCTTGTTTATTTCTGAAGAAGCAATTAAATTCTAAAAATACCATACCTCTAGTACCGAAATATTTTCCACTAGCAACTCCCTCCGAGATAATCTAATCTAAGGAAAGGAAGAGGCAACGTGTGGACATTTTATAAATTCAAAATGAAAATCCAGAACAACCAAGATTGGTTTTCTAAATTTATACCGTTGCATAGCTGGGAAACAGTTCCTATGTCCAAAAGAAAATTTAAGGGGTTTTTACTCTCTTCCTCGCCGGCCGCTGTCACTTCGATACCAGTCATGTCCTTTATTAAGGCATAATATTTTCAGTGCTTATGAAAGGCATAATCTGGTGAGTTGGATGTGGATCTATTGCATATTAGACTGCAGCATTATTGAGAGCCATTTAAAATGATATGGTCAAACGACTAAATCAATTAAGATCCTATTGTATTCTATTGTATTCCATTCCATTCTGTTCTGTTCTATTCCTATTCTCTATTCTATTCTATTCTCTATTCTATTCCATTTCTTCATTATTCTATTCTACTCTATTCTACTCTATTCTATTCTTCATTCCTCTCTTCTCTTCTATATTCTCTTCTATTCTGTTCTATTCTATTCTATTCTATTCTATTCTATTCTATTCTATTCTGTTCTGTTCTGTTCTGTTCTGTTCTGTTCCGTTCCGTTCCGTTCCGTTCCGTTCCGTTCCGTTCCGTTCCGTTCCGTTCCATTCTATTCTATTCCATATTCTATTCTATTCTATTCTATTCTATTCTATTCTATTCTATTCTATTCTATTCTATTCTATTCTATTCCGTATTCTATTCTATTCTATTCCATATTCTATTCTATTCTATTCTATTCTATTCTATTCCATATTCTATTCCGTATTCTATTCTATTCTATTCCATATTCTATTCTATTCTATTCTATTCTATTCTATTCTATTCTATTCTATTCTATTCTATTCCATATTCTATTCTATTCTATTCTGTTCTGTTCTATTTTCTTTTCTATTCTATTATTCTATTCTATTCTATTCTATTCTATTCTATTCTATTCTATTCTATCTCTATTCTATTCTATCTCTATTCTATTCTATTCTATTCTATTCTATTCTATTCTATTCTATTCTATTCTATTCTATTCTATTCTCTGACTCCTTTCACCCTGTGTTAGTCTATGGTGGCCAAAAAAAATCAGCAGTCCAGTGGCATCTTTTCCAACTAACAAGTTTTATAATAAGCCTTTTAATATATATATTTTATCAGAAAAAGAATTATTAGACTTCCTGAGGTTATCTCAAAGTCCATAACTAATTATCAAACTGTATGAACATTTGCAAACTTAGCTGCTGATGTTTCTTTCTAATGAAGATCATGACTGCAACTGGAAAATTTTGTAATAATATCACGGGGGGAATTAAATATATATATATGAAGCATATGTTCTCTGTAGGCTATATCAATTCTTTTCTAGTTTATATGTAGGTGATTTTAAAAAAAATACTGTCTTTCAACATCAGCCAAGATTGGTTAGGCCGTTATCAGCTAACTAGGCATTTCTCCAAAACTCAAAAGGTTTTATTTATTTATCTGATCCATACTCTATTTTGCAGACTGAGAGAGTGTCATAGGCATTTTTCTACATAATAGCTCATGAAACAGAGATGGATAAGGGACTTGGGGGAATAAACAAGTGGGGGGGAGAATCAAAACCATTTCAATTTGCACAGATGTTACAAATATCTCGGTGACTTTAGACAGAAAAACGGAAGTGGTCTCGTGATGCTAGTGAGTAACAGTAATGACTCCACTGATAATGTTATATATTCTTTATTGGCAGTCTAAAACCTGCCACTCAAGCAGGCTGTCTAATCATGTGCAATTAAAAGCACTGATCCAGGATGTTAAAAACTGGCAAATTATTTGCTTAGAGAATCAAGACTACATCGCACATACTGTACTTCAAGAAGGGGTGTTATTACTTTTACAGTTTCTGGAGGAAAACAGAAGTGATTGACTATTATTCAGCCAAGAGCTGAAATCCATATCCAACAGAGAATTAAGCCTTTACCCAGAGAAAAAGGCTGTGTTCTATTCGCGATAAACAACTCTTAAGAGAGTCTTAATTCTCTTACAATTATATCTATTATCATCAATAATAAATATTAACATTTCTCCCTGGATAGTCCGCACCCAGTTGAGCTAAAAAGCTAAAATAGGTTATATCCTACCTAGCTTAACCCAAGAATCAGGTTAATTCTTGGGTGACAGACTGCAGAAAATCCCAGGTTGTCCGTTTCGTTATTTATTTAATATTTAAAAATATTAATATTATACTCTCAAGCTTCCTCCTTCCGTTATATATTCAAGATGGACAGTATTTAATATTTATTTCTTATGTATATGTAGGGGTGTGGGTCTATACGTATGTTGTATATAGTATGTTTAGGTGTGTGTCATGTATGTGTTTCACTTTGAGAGCGGGCAACTAAATTTCATTTTTGATGTGCGTCGTTGTGCCCACAGTAAAAAAATGACAATAAATCTTATCTTATCTTATCTTATCTTATCTTGTCTTGTCTTGTCTTGTCTTGTCTTGTCTTGTCTTGTCTTGTCTTGTCTTGTCTTGTCTCATCTTACCTCACCTCACCTCACCTCATCTTACCTCACCTCACCCTATCTTATCTTATCTTATCTTATCTTGTCTTATCTTATCTTCTTATTTTTAATATATATATTTTTTTAAAAAAAAAGAATTGGAAAAAGCAAGGTCTGGATGGATCGATGAGGAGCTGTTCAAGGAGTTGAAAAAAATTATCCACAGACAAAAAAGGCCAGTGAGATGGAAAGCAAAAAGGAGGAAACGGACAAAACAATTTTATCTAGAGTTACTTATAGCAATCCTCTTTTTACACATTATCTTTCTTTTCAGACCAGGAAAAGTGAATACAAAGTAATCCTCCATTTACAACAGATCGCTTAGTGACCGTTCAAAGTAACAACCGCATGGGGAAAAGTGATTTATGACCATTTTTCACACTTACGACCGTGGCAGCATCCCCCGTGGTCACGTGATCAAAATTCAGACCTTCGGCAACTGACTCATATTTATGACGGTCGCAGTGTTCCGGGGGGAGGGTCACGTGATCCCGGGGGGGTCACGTGATCCCCTTTTGTGACATTTCGACCAGCAAAGTCAAGGGGGGGAGACGGTTTCACCTAACAACAAATTTTGAGCCCAAAGTTTCTGTTGCTAAATAGGATAGTTGTTAAGTGAGTTTTTCCACCTTTCTTGGCAGTCTTCCAGTATTTGAGGGGCTACCACAAAGAAGAGGGGAGTCAGCTTATTTCCCAAAGCTCCAGAAGGCAAGACAAGAAGCAACGGATGGAAACTCATCAAGGAGAGAATCAACCTGGAACTAAGGAGAAACTTCCTACAGTGAGCACAATTAACCAGTGGAACAGAAGTTGCCTCCAGAAGTTGTGGGTGCTCCATCACTGGAGGTTTTTAAGAAGAGACTGGACAGCCACTTGTCTGAAATGGTACAGGGTCTCCTGTTTGAGCAGGGGGTTGGACTAGAAGACCTCCAAGGTCCCTTCCAACTCTAAGTTACTTATGTTCAAATTTTAGATTATGATTTCCTAAGTAACGTGTCTGAATACATTGCTGATTTTTTTTAAAAAAAGAAAAGAATCAAAAGACATTAGAATATAACATGGAATGGAAGCCATTAAGTCTGAAAATGACAGCTAGAGTGATGTTTAAAAAACAAACTATTACCATTAGGCCATCACCTTATCATCCTTCAAAACAGAGACAAAAAAGAATCTCAGATTTCAAAACTAAAGACCAATCAAAATTGCATTATGCTATCTGCCCAGACATAAATGGAAAATAAATACTGTTAACTGTCACTTTCTATTAGGTAACAGAAATCCAATTACCTTTCAAACAAGCCATCGTGTCAACAGACCAAAAAAAATAAAAAAAATAAATCAGATGCACAAATGATAGGCTGAGTCTACAGCTCTTCAGTAAGAAGTAAAATTGAGGGTAATCGGAAAGAAAGAAAGAAAGAAAGAAAGAAAGAAAGAAAGAAAGAAAGAAAGAAAGAAAGAAAGAAAGAAAGAAAGAAAGAAAGAAAGAAAGAAAGAAAGAAAGAAAGAAAGAAAGAAAGAAAGAAAAAGAAAGAAAGCTTGTCTTAACCCCATCCCAACAATTAGAAGGAAGGAAGGAAGGAAGGAAGGAAGGGAAGGGAAGGAAGGAAGGAAGGAAGGAAGGAAGGAAGGAAGGAAGGAAGGAAGGAAGCTGCTTGTCTTAACCCCATCCCAACAATAGAAAGAAAGAAAGAAAGAAAGAAAGAAAGAAAGGAAGAAAGAAAGAAAGAAAGAAAGAAAGAAATGAAGAAGGAAAGGAAGGAGGAAGAAAGGAAGGAAGGAAGGAAGGAAGGAAGCTGCTTGTCTTAACCCCATCCCAACAATAGAAAGAAAGAAAGAAAGAAAGAAAGAAAGAAAGAAAGAAAGAAAGAAAGAAAGAAAGAAAGAAAGAAAGAAAGAAAGAAAGAAAGAAGGAAGGAAGGAAGGAAGGAAGGAAGGAAGGAAGGAAGGAAGGAAGGAAGGAAGCTGCTTGTCTTAACCCCATCCCAACAATTGAAAGAAAGAAAGAAAGAAAGAAAGAAAGAAAGAAAGAAAGAAAGAAAGAAAGAAAGAAAGAAAGAAAGAAAGAAAGAAAGAAAGAAAGAAGTCAAAATTATCAACATAAGCTAAATAGTTTCAGAGAGATGATTTTTAATTAGACTCTGAAGCGAAAAATCTCTTTATCTCTGACCATTGACCCCCAAGGTGAGATCCACACACACAACCCCTTTGAGACCTTCCAAAAGTCTTTGAAGAAATGGTCGGGCCAATTAGCCCGGAGCCCCAATTGGGGGGTGGAAACTTGGAGTTGGCCAATGAAGGCATCCCATCTCCTTTCCGTGTGCGTTTTGCTCCCCCCCCCCTCCATCCTGGTTAATTTTAACTGAATTTTAAATTTATTGTTTTCACGTTTTATAGTGCATTTTGATGGAAATATGAGTTGTAAGCCACCCAGGATTGCCTCTGGCGAGATGGGCGGCATACACGCTTAATAAGCAAATGAATCGATTAAATTAAGGTCGTTTCTTCCTTGCAACACTGAGTTGGGTTTGCCCACCAGAATGGAACTGCCGTCGGATCTCAAACTTCCTGGCAAGGTTACCTGGAAAACAACATGGGGTTCTTTGCAATCTCATGACTAGGAGAAGAAATCGTTTAAACAGTCTTGATGGCCCGGTTGACAAAAAAACATCAAGAAGAAATGAAACGAGAACTTGTGGCCGTTATCGTGAGAGAGATGACACTCCCGGAGACTTTGGGCTATGTGTTGTTGCCGTCGCTGCTCAAAATGCAAGGAGGACTTTGTACGGCCTGGAGGGATGGTGAAGAAATTAAAATCCACGCCGAGCAGCATGGAGGCTGCTAAAATAATACCTTATTAGAGTCACAGCAGGCTTGAATTCTCCTGAACAAAAATAGCAAGTCAAGCTGTATGATTAAATAAGGGGGGGGGGGAGAGAAAAAATGTACATGAGTTTATTCGGGCCAACAAACCTGACCTTTGCACACACACAAAAAGGAAACCGGCATTATTTGACGCTAACCAGAAGAAACAAGCTGGCTTTCACCGAAAGAAAAAAACAAGTTGGGACGACCGAGTCCAAAATCTCAAAGGGGAAACGTTACCACGAATCCATTGTGACCGTTAAAAGCTTCTTTAATTAAACTTGAGTCTCTACAGGGCCGAATGTCCGACAATCAGGCCACAACACAATCAACAAGACATGGCGAACAAACGGGCAACAGAGAGAAACCCAGAAATGTTCATGAAAGGGACCACCAGCCCTTTTCTGAGCATCCTCCAAGGTGACCTGGACAGGATCAAGACATTCTTGAGCAGCTTCATCTCCCTCTCCCTTTTTCAAAGGCGGCTCTTCCTGAGTTTATTCCTGGAGGCATCACACTGGGCTTCTGTTCCCAAGTGCACCTGCAACTTCTAAAGGAGTTGGTTCCATCGGTTGATTGTTCTCGCTGTTAGGAAATATCTCCTGAGTTCTAGGTTGCTTCTCTCCTTGGTTAGTTTCCATCCATTGCTTGGAAAATAGTTTGACCACCTCGTCTTTGGGGCAAACCCCTTAAATATTGGACCTCTTCTAAATCTTCCAGGTGGAAAATGCTATGATAAGAGATAACACCCTCCCACTTAACTTCAGATAGGGAGGCTACTTAATGCAGTCCAAAGGACTGTGTTCAAGGGACACAAGGCAGAAAACATCCTGCGGAAAGCACAGTTCCACAACATGGTCCCCTCAGCAGTACCAAGAAGGCCCCACACCCATTTGCACCACTCAGGTGACCCTGAGGACACAGACAAACCTCCAAGTGGCCTCAACGACTCTCTAAAAGGAGGCAAATGACCAGCAGTCTGCAAAGAGTGTAAATCTTTCCACTCCGCACCATCCAGTCAGAGCTGAAGAAGCTTCTGGGATGAGAAGCGAAAGGTCTTCAAAGAAAAAACAAGAAAGTCCAGTTGCCTCCTGAAAAAAGCACCTTTGGGACAACCATGACCTGGAGGATGGAGAATCCCCACAGACACTCTCACCGTTAGGAAATTTCTCCTTATTTCTAGGTGGAATCTCTCCTTGGTTAGTTTCCATCCATTGTTCCTCGTGTTGCGTTTTGGTGTTTTGGAAAATAGTTTGACCCCCCCTCAAATATTGGAACCCAGAACATTCACAGATTCACAGAACGCCTGCTTGTGAGGGCATTTTAAATGTGGTTCGTATATCCACACCTACCGTGTCTGTTGAGATTCTCACCTCGTTTGATAAAAGGGCATGGAGGGAATCAGGCAAAGATGAGTGCCCATGCACACACTCCGTTGTGAACAACAAGAGCCTCGGGAACACAAGCCAATCATCAAGTAATGAGAAGTAGGAGTAGGATTTCCTAGGGCAAGTTAATCTCTAATTGCTTTCTACACCACTGATGTCCCAAGTCTACGCAGCCTTAGGTGTTGTAGGAGGTAGAGAGGAAAAATATCTATTTGATAGGAAGATCGCTGTGTTCTAAGGATAAACACGAACAAAATATTGTGGTATGTGCCCCCAACTTCTTGTTTTATCAGTGACTTCTACAACAACGAAAGCTACGGTTTTTTAAAAAAAAAACCAATAAATGATCAAATCAACAGTTGGAGAACATCAGTCGCAAAGGAATTAGTGTAGGATAAATGGAGCAGTGCTCAGAATTAGGCTAAACAAATTAAGACTATAGTTATAGCTGGTACATTATAGGTCCAGTGCAAATCATCTACTCAGTTGCTTTGGGCAACCACTGAATCCTGCTTCATTTTGAGGAACCTCTGTAAAAAAATTTTTTGTCTGAATAGTAAAGGTGGAGTACTCTGCGAAAAGTTGTAAGGGACCTCTGAGAAAAGGTATAAGGCACAGATATAAGACATACGGACCAGAAGAGAGTTTTAAGTGTCATACTCAACCAAGAAAAATGTTCCGGTTAGAGAATTCACGTGAAGTTCTAGTACCGCTTTACAAAGCCTTAGTAAGACCACCCTTGGAATACTTCATCCATTTCTCGTCACCACAATAGAAAGAAAGATGTTGAGACTCTAGAAAGAACGCAGAGAAGAGCAACAAAGATGATTAGGGGACTGGAGGCTAAAACGTACAAGGAACGGTTGCTGGAATTGGGTATGTCTAGTTTAATGAAGAGAAGGATGAGGGGAGACATGATAGCAGTCTTCCAATATCTCAGGGGTTGCCCTAAAGAAGAGGGAGTCAAGCTATTCTCCAAAGCACCTGAAGGCAGGACAAGAAGCAACGGATGGAAACTCATCAAGGAGAGAAGCAACCTAGAACTAAGGAGGAATTTCCTGATACTGAAATAATTAACCAGTGGAACAACCTGCCTCCAGAAGTTGTGGGTGCTCCACCCTGGAGGTTTTTAAGTAGAGATTGGGCAACCACTTGTCCGAAATGATATAGGGTCTCCTGCTTGAGCAGAGGGTTGGACTAGAAGACCTCCAAGGTCCCTTCAATCTCTATTATTTTAGGTTCTATGTATCTTTCCTGCCTTTATTCTGGTTTTTCCTTTCCCACAATATGCTTTAAATCTAACACAGACACTACCTTCCAGTCATTATCTGAAGCAATCTTTAATGAATGATTGCCTTATTGCGGAACTGGGTCTAGATCTGGCCTATTGCAACATGATAAACATTCATACAAGCAAATGGGATCCTTCTGAAACCTTTATTCCAAGTTATCAACATTAAAACAACGAATGGGATCCTGAATAAAAATCACACTTTCAGTGCTGAGTTGAACACTTTATCAGCTTCAGGTTGATTCTCACTTTCAATAATAACAATAACAATAACAATAACAATAACAATAATAATAATAATAATAATAATAATAATAATAATTAATAAGGTGGAAGGGACCTTGGAGGTCATCTAGTCCAACCCCCTGCTCAGACCATTCCAGACAAATGGCTGTCCAGTCTCTTCTTAAAAACTTCCAGTGCTGGAGCATTCACATTCAACTAAAGTTGAAAATGAAATGTATTCTTTTTTGTTTTTGTTTTTGTTTTTTTAAAAAAAAAAAACAACACTAAATACAGGTAGACCTCGATTTAACGACAACAACGGAGCCTGGTTTTTTTCTGTGGTTAAGTGAGATATTTGCTAAGGCCGTTTTGCCCCGTTTTACGACTTTTCTTGCCACCGTTGTTAAATGAATCGCCGCGGCTTTTAAGTCAGTTAAGGGAATCTGGCTTCCCCCGTTGACTTTGCTTGCCGGAAGGTCGCCAAAGGGGATCACGTGATCCCAAGACAGCCGTCGTAAATATGAAACAGTTGCCAAGCAACCGTCATCAATATGGGTCGGTCAACATTCGGCGTCTGAATTTTGATCGCGTGACCCTGGGGATGCTGCAACTGGCCGTTAAGTGTGAAAAACGGGCTTAGGTCCCTTTTTTTCAGTGCCGTCGTAACCTTGAACGGTCACTAAATGAGCTGTCGTAAATGGAGGACTGCCTGCAGTGGAAATCAGGAAATCTGATTTCCCCCTCTGCAGTAAGAAGCATGTCTGTGTTTTGCATTCATGAAGTTCCTCGGCTTGGGAAGAGGTGTGTTTATCACTTTGTCACGGAACCTTTGAGTGCAAAAGGCATTGCAAATTGGCCCTTTCCAAATCACTCTTTCATTGCTTTCTTAATTTATCAAGTGGTCGATCTCATTTGTTTATATTTCCTCTCCCCCTTTTCTCTCCATCTCCCATTAAGAGGAGGGGACAGGAGTCCGCAGCACCAGGCAGGAGCAAACAGACCCAGCCAGACGGCATCAGAAGAACTTAAAGAGGACAGCCACGTTCTGGCAGCAGCGATAAAAGTGAGCAGACATTTATCTACAGAGAGAGAGACACACACACACAAAGACACACAAACACACATGGCACTCCACCCCAAGCATCAAGACGTAGAGTTTCCTCTTAACTCTTTCCCTACCATGTAGGGAACTGGGGTGGGGTGGGGAAGGAAGTACACCCTTCAATCCTGAAACGAATATAAAAACTGGAATATTTCACCCTGGGGTGAAATAAAATTTGGAGCACAGAACATCTGGCGCTAACTGAAAAGCTGGAGGGGAGTGAGCTTCTCCTTCAAGAAACGGCAGCCTCTGGAAACCAAGTGGTCTTCCTTACAAGGATAACATAGCAAAGTAAGTGTAAAAACATTTCACTGACATTTGCAGGTTCTTTGACTATTGTAGAATAACAGCTCAGAAGAGCATTGCAGTAAATTATTATACTCTATTCTTATTCTACTCTTCATTATTCTATTCTATTCTACTCTATTTATTCTATTCTATTCTATTTTCTGATTCTATTCTTCATTATTGTATTCTATTCTACTCTATTCTTATTCTATACTATTTTCTGATTCTGTTCTATTCTTCATTATTCTATTCTATTCTATTCTACTCTATTCTTATTCTATTCTATTCTATTTTCTGGTTCTATTCTATTCTTCATTATTTTATTCTATTCTACTCTATTTATTCTATTCTATTCTATTTTCTGATTCTATTCTTCATTATTGTATTCTATTCTACTCTATTCTTATTCTATTCTATTCTATTTTCTGGTTCTATTCTATTCTTCATTATTCTATTCTATTCTACTCTATTCTTATTCTATTCTGTTCTATTTTCTTATTCTATTCTATTCTTCATTATTCTATTCTATCCTATTTTTATTCTATTCTATTTTATTTCTATTCTACTCTATTCTATTTTTAATTATTCTATTCTATTCTATTCTGTGTTATTCTGTACTATTCTGTGCTATTTTGTGCTATTCTATTTTCTTATTCTATTCTATCTAAGGATTACATAAATTCAGTGAGTTGTTTTTGCTCCACATTTAGGCCTAAGGTACAAAAACTTGGAGACCACGATTGGAACGTCCAGACTTCATTTATTAGTTAGTTCAGTAAAGTAGATTTTTTTTTAAAACCTACAGATTTTTTTTCTTCCTGGAGTTTTTTTTCGGCAACGACTGGGCTGCTGATTATAAGATACCAACAACTAGTCCTCTTGGTTGGTATTTAATATTCCTGCCAATACATTGATTGTCTCCCCACAAAACTCTCACGAAATGGGTCAACGCTCAGCCTGTAAAATTGCTCTTTTATCGACATAAAGGAACACTTTGGACGGGATGATTCCAGGTGATCGAGATTCAGTTTGTTGTTCAAAACCCAACAATCGGCAATCTGCGCTTTAGATGTCATTATTGTGGTATCTATATTATTGTATTTGGATATTCAGATATTTTGTGGATTCTATCAATTTCTTCGATATAAAAGCGCAACGGATGAAAAAACACTTTGATTGGGAATTCTCACGATCGGTTTCTTTCCTTTCCGGAGTTACGTTAACCACAATCATATATTTTGTAATTAAGTATTTCAATTTACTAAAATTAGTAAAAAAAAAATTAAAAAGTATATATAGGACAAGCTCAGCCACTGTGTTTTGTAAACCACAGTTCAGGGCAAAGAACGTTCAACCTAGCCAATTGTAGTTTAATCGATAAACTTCCGTGATTCGTTAATAGTCTATGTAAATTGTATATATTTACTGCAAATTTCTTAAATGCCTATAAATGAATATGAAATCAGTTTCGTGGACTAAAACACATACTTAAAAAGAAGTGCAGAAAGGGTGATCTGAACAGCCGTTCAGAATGAACAGACCAGGTCAAAGAATGATTTAAGGAAATAAACCCGGATCAGATGATGATGATGATGATGATGATGATGATGAGGAGAGGAGGAGGAGGAGGAGGAGAGGAGGAGGAGGAGGAGAGGAGGAGGAGGAGGGAGGAGGAGGAGGAGGAGGAGGAGAGAGGAGGAGGAGGAGGGGAGGAGGAGGAGAAGAAGAAGAAGAAGGAGAAGAAGAAGAAGAAGAAGAAGAAGAAGAAGAAGAAGAAGAAGAAGAAGAAGAAGAAGAAGAAGAAGAAGAAGAAGAAGAAGAAGAAGAAGAAGAAGAAGAAGAAGAAGAAGAAGAAGAAGAAGAAGTTGGAAGGGACCTTGGAGGTCATCTAGTCCAACCCCCTGCTCAGGCAGGAAACCCTATACCATTTCAGACAAATGGCTGTCCAGTCTCTTCTTAAAAACCTCCAGTGTTGGAGCATTCAACACAACCTATTGACAATGTAATCAGAGCTGATCATTCCTCCTCATTCTTTCTATAATTAAATAAACTATAATTAAAACACCCATACATAGATGACAGTGGCCGGATGAAACTTGGGGAATGCTTGGATGCAACACCACCAGTAAATCAACAGGGTATGGTGTGGACTATATGGCAACACTGGGGAGGGGGAAGGCAAAAGAAATATTCTTGCCAAGGACAACAACATGCTTTTGATCGTCCTTCTATAGAGAGTGGTAAGGACAGGGGTAGGAAGATGTGCTTTTCGCCTGGCATTTTCTGCTTCGTATGAGAAAAGCACATCTTCCTTCCCTGTCCTTACCACTTTCTACAGAGGGACGATCGAGAGCATCCTGTCATACAGGTTTGGAAGCATCACTGCTTCAGACCTGAAAGCGGTGCAGAGAGTGGTAAGGACAGCAGAAAAGATTATTGGCAGTTCCCTCCCTTCCATCCAGGACATGGCATATAAGCGATGCTTGAGTAAGGTCCGCAGGATTGTCTGGGACACTACACATCCTCTCCACGACCTGTGTTCCTTATTACCTTCTGGGAGGAGGCTCCGTGGTATCCGAAGCAGAACATCCAGATTCAGTCCCAGTTTTGTCCCATACCGTATTAACCTTGTGAACTCTCAAGCTTCCTCTTTCCGCTACGTATTCAAGATGGACAGTGATTAATATTTATATGTATTTATACGTAAGGGGTGTAGGCAGTGGTGGGATTCAAATATGCGAACAACCGGTTCTCTGTGTGGATGCCACTTCCGGAAGTCCATTCTGGGCCTGGGCAACAGAAAATTAACTACCAGTTCTGCCGAAGTGGTGTGAACCGGCTGAATCCCACCACTGGGTGTAGGTATATACATTTGTCATATGTAGCATGTTTATCTGTGTGTTGTGTATGTGTACACTTTTGAGAGCAGGCAACAGAATTTCACTTACAGTGTGCCCACAGTAACAAATGACAATAAAGGTTATCTTATCTTATCTTATCTTATCTTATCTTATCTTATCTTATCTTATCTTATCTTATCTTATCTTGTCTTGTCTTGTCTTGTCTTGTCTTGTCTTGTCTTGTCTTACCTCACCTCATCCTATCCTATCCTATCTTACCTCACCTCACTTCATCTTACCTCACCTCACCCTATCTTATCTTATCTTATCTTATCAGCAAAATGAGGCCAGAATAAGGAGAAACAACAGGAAACAGTTAAAAGAGGTCAAGGATTTAGTAACAAGGGCCTACATTATCCACAGCCATATCTACATCTACACTTCAATAGCCCAGAAGTTTCCAGAGCCACTAAAAATAAGACTGAGTAAATTCAGCTGGAAAGTAGCCCTTGTTGATTCCAGCTTTCACCCTTTAATGTGCGTATCAGCGGCAGAATAGAGATTCAAAGTAGGACACTGAACAATTTCCCCTCTATTCTGCACCATTAAAGAAGCACTTTGGTGGACTGGCATGATATACCGGTCATTATCATTTTATAGTCAATACCGATTTGATTGCAGCAATTTTTGGAATTTGTACTTTTTTTTCCAGGAGCACGCAATTTTATTTTTTATTTTTTTTGCAGCACGCAATTCAACCCTTACGCTTTGCTATTCTAAAAAAAATCTTCAGCGTTCTGTTCTTTTTAAGAGACTTGCACAATAGATTTCCTGGGATCTCTGAAATCTAAGCTTTGCCCACAGGTCGTTTTTTTCCAGATTTACCAGTAACGACGGTCACTTACATTTTAACTGTTGCTCCATTCGATTGTTCATAGCGACAGTGATTAAACCCAGCATACGAGATTCCAAGAGCAATTATGGCTGCAAATATTTTTATTATTATTAAATGGCTATTAAATTGAGTAATAAAGCTTGAGGTACCAAAATCATTATCTTCTCTTTTAAAGGGCGATGAAGTGAGCGTTAGGTTTTCTGAATAGCAATAATAATAAAAATACTTTTTTTTTTTTTTTTTTCAAAAAGCTAAGTTACAAAATCAGTATCGTAGGAGCAGTCTCTCTATATAACGCCTGGGGCAAGAACTAATTTTTTTTTAAAAAAACCAATCTTCTAAAAGTTTAGAGCCCGTACATTTCCACGGGGGCTGGATTTCCCTTCCTAACTTCTTTCTAAGAATGATTTTACAACGATCTCCCAAGGTTTTCATACTGGCTGACTAAATACCACTGCAAAGATTAAATAAGTTAGCTTAAAAAATGAAAAGAAAGAAAGAAAGAAAGAAAGAAAGAAAGAAAGAAAGAAAGAAAGAAAGAAAGAAAGAAAGAAAGAAAGAAAGAAAGAAAGAAAGAAAGAAAGAAAGAAAGAAAGAAAGAAAGAAAGAAAGAAAGAAAGAAAGAAAAACATTTGCTGCTAGTAAACGCTGGGGATCAGGGACAGGGCTGAAGTTTCCACCACAGAAACCTGTTCTGGGAAGGTGGTCCAATTAAAGGCTTTAATTAAAAGTGTCACCGATAACATTAAATGAATATATCCCACCCTCTAGTTCAGATGTTCCTCACCGTCTTTAACTAGAGGATGAGAGAGTCTCCCCATCTAGTTTTGGTATTTCCCCTCTCATTTTATCCCAATACACGTCTTCCTTCGCCTTCCTCCATATTCACCCATCGAGGCCGAAACGAAGATGGCCGTATACAATTAATGCCTAGTCAGACCCAGATGCTGCATTTGATCACACAAGTTGGCACTTGTGGACCTGAAAAGCAGACCCTGCACCTGCAGGAGGAGGAGGAGGAGGAGGAGGAGGAGGAGAAGGAGAAGGAGAAGGAGAAGAAGAAGAAGAAGAAGAAGAAGAAGAAGAAGAAGAAGAAGAAGAAGAAGAAGAAGAAGAAGAAGAAGAAGAAGAGAAGAAGAAGAAGAAGAAGAAGAAGAAGAAGAAGAAGAAGAAGAAGAAGAGGAGGGGAGGAGGAGAGGAGGAGGAGGAGGAGGAGGAGGAGGAGGAGGAGGAGGAATATGTATATGAATAAAAGCTACACGCAGGAAAATTGGATCTGGATCTACAGTTCCACCTGAACTCAATTTCATGGAAAGGATCATAAAGAGAAAAGAAAGCCTCAACCCCAAAACTCAAAGAGGTATGTACCCTTTTAGATTTTTCTTTTCTAGATTTTAGGATTCACAGCAGGTAATAAATTGGAAAGCGGAGCAATTTCGCTTCTAACTTAACAAACCGAATAATAAAAACGATAATGATCATTGAGAGGAGAAGGCGAAAAACAAGGAGGAAAACTTGCAACAATGAATGACACAATTAGGAGGCATCTTTTGGGAGAAACCAACCTCGCGTCTGCATTTTGGCAAAGTGGGAGACCTTCCACCTTGCCACCTCCTAATTCTGGATTGAAGGAGTTGGGTCTGTGTGGACTTGCAAGTTTCTGAATAGGAGAATGGTTGGGAATAGACTGGACCTTAACACTACGAGTGAGTGAGTGAATAAATAACTTTTTTAGTGTTTTCTTATGATTTATGCAGCTACCCATCTCTCATGCAAGAAGCTCCGGGCGGCTTGCAAAACTCAAACAAGCAAATCATCCCCGTAGATCAGGGGTCTTCAAACTCGGCCCTTTTAGGACTTGTGGACTTCAACTCCCAGAATTCCTCAGCCGGCTGAGGAATTCTGGGAGTTGAAGTCCACAAGTCCTAAAAGGGCCACGTTTGAAGACCCCTGCCGTAGATAAAACCCACAGCGTCCAGCGATAAAACAGATTTAAGATGCAGATTAGTTTCAGATAATTTGGGGGTTGGGGCGCCTTACTTTATTGGCAATTGATTTTAATGAGTAGTTGAACACACATTTCTTTAGCCAATTCCACAGTACGTAAGTCAGTTCTAAGTTCATCGTTGTGACCACCTGAAAGCATACGGAGGTGTAAATAAATCTCTCTAGAAGAGTTCTGCCTTTTGATCAGGGATGTGGGATTTTTATTTTATTTTTTTAACAAAAAGATTCCATGTCTTTCAAAAATGAAAATTCCTCCTTCAGGACACGGGAAAATCATTGATAAATGTTTATTGTCATGCTGCATACTGTGGTTAATTTTTTTTCGTCCCCCAAAAAATCTGAGTGGAGCATCTGCAAAAGATGACATAGCTACAATTGCTGAAAATTAGATTATAATAAACGGATCAAAGCTTCCTTTCAGTTGCATAATTTCTGTAGAGAAACTTGACATTCCCTCCAAAGTCTCGAAACTTATAACTATCTCTCGGCTTTCTATTTGCTGAACGAGGTTGGTTCAATCTTGAAAGCAAACAGTTATGCTAAAACTCCATTTTGTATAAATATTTGGAAAGATCTGGAAGTGATTCATTCTTCACGAATTGCAAGGGGAATTTAATTCAACCTCCAGTAAGCTCCCGTGATTAATATTAAACAAGACATTCTGCTGTCATAATGATAATAAGGATGATTTGGCTATTATTTTAAAAATGTGTTACTAAATATTAAGCTGTTCTCAAACATAAATCATCTGGCCTGGACTAGATTTAAGGGGGAAGGCACTTTAATTTAAATTCTCGAGAAACGGCGCTTCATGAATCACCACCAAATGAACATCGCAAGGAGAAACTCAAAAGTGGAGAAAGCACCAGTTTATCATAAAACATGCAAATATTTATTCTGTTATTTAAACGTCTTCCCAGCAGGACTGTCCTTAACATATGTTATCCTTAATTAGAGAACATCAGCTCCATGCTATATGTGAAAATAATTAATGCAAATTAGCTTTCCTTGCCTTGCCTTGCCTCAAGTTGAACTAATGTAAAGATATAGCCAGGAACAAACAGAGAAATGGTCTCTCTGTGTAACCAACTAGACACGAACGCTTTTTCAGGAAGTCCCCAACTTACAACGCTTCGTTTAGTGACCGTTTAGTTACAACAAAAGTGGCCGTTTTTCACACTTACGACCGATGCAGCCTCCCCAGGGTCACGTGATCAAAATTCAGCTGCTTGGCAGCTGACCCGTACTTATGACGGTCGCAGTGTCCCGGGGAGGGGTGTCACGTGATCCCCTTTTGCGACCTTCTGACAAGCAAAGCTAATGGGGAAGCCGGATTCGCTTTAACGACCATGTTACTGACTTAAGAACGGCAGTGATCCGCTTAACGACCATGGCGAGAAAGGTCGCAAAATGGGGCAAAATTCACTTAAATGTCTCGCTTAGCAACATTTCAGGCTCAATTGTGAACATAAGTCAAGGACTATCTGTATAAAGTACATTTTTTTAAAAAAATTCAGCCTCCTCGCTGTTCCAAAGCTAGGAGGGGTCGATATTATTTCAAATGCTTGTTCCTTATATAATCAGAGAGTTTACCTCATGATTAAAAACCTGACATGGCTGAACATTTTCTTACAAGATTAAGCCTGGACTAGAGGAATCTTCAAAGGATTTCTCTCCCAATTAACCCTCCCTGATCAAAGGAGCTGTAATAATGCAGCCTGCTAGGCAGAACAATGTTGATTTTAATGTTCAATTTGTTTTGTTTGGCTTGACTTGGAGGCCAGTGTGCGATTTCCAAAGGGCTGGAATCCTAGACCGGCTTTCCCAACGTATCTGCCTTCGCTGAAATTCAAATTACTATTATAAATACAGGCATTCAAACGGCCATGAAACAGTTTTCGTAGCTGTTATTTCTTACAGCAGTTCTCTTTCAGTTGCTATATATTTTTTGCTCCTTTATAAAGGAAAAACACATTTCTACACATCAAGCACGGCTCTTAAATCTTTCCAGTTTCAAAGATCTACAATAAGACGATTCTGACATAGATAGATGTTGGAAATGTAAACAAAAGTCAGGCATTTATTATCATGTATGGTGGACATGTGTTAAAGAGGTACTGGACAAAAATACATACTTGGCTAGAAAAGATGTTGGGAAAGCATGTAGATTTTAAACCTGAACTTTTTTTTATTAGGTATTATGCCAGAAAAGATTGATAAACAAAGTATATACTTGATTTTACATGTGATAACAGCGGCAAGAATCATATTCGCACAATATTGGAGAAAGGAAAAATTACCGTCAGAGGAAGAAATAATTAAAAAAATACTAGAATGTGCGGAAACGGACAGACTTACTTTGAGGTTGAAAGAAAAAGAAGAAACAGAATACTATCAAACTTGGGACTTATTTTACCAATCGCTGGAAAAAAGAATAAAGGATTAGGAATTAAATTTGTATTAGTGAATGATAAACTCAGACAACACGTTGTTGAATAAGTACTATTGAATTATATGGAAAAAAATAATAAAAAATTTATAAAAAAAGAATAAGATGATTCTGACATAATAATTGGGAGGAGATTCTGCTTGAGCTAAAAGAGTTTAAGTGGAATTTTCCTCCTATGGGATTTTCCCATGTATTTTACCAGGAAACATAGATAGGGCAGGCTAGAAAAGTCAGTGCCTTCCTAACCACACCCAAGCACTCCGAATTTGTTGGCAATGTCTATTTTGTTCTATGAGTTCATGGTGACCTAACCCTAACCCTAAGTGGAATTTTCCTCCAATGGGATTTTCCCATGTATTTTACCAGGAAACATAAATAGGGCAAGCTAGAAAAGTCAGTGCCCTCCCAACCATACCCAAGCACTCCGAATTTGTTGGCAATGTCCATTTTGCTCTCCGAGTTCAGAACTCTTAGAAATTGCAAATATTCACAGCATTGGTTGGGCTGAATAAAACCCGATCCCTATAAAATCGAACATTCTGCTTCCAGCTTTGATCAGCCAAATTCTTCTAGGAATCATGAAAGATAGAAATATGGGGGTCTTTTTATAAACCTAGTTAATCATCGGATCTGATAGAAATTGACCCTCGCATTAATCTCAATTCCTCTTTACGTAAAAAGATTGAGAACGGAGGGCTATCAAAAAAACCCCACAACTTTATTTAAATCAAAGGAAACCATGCATCCTCAAGAGAATTCAACCTCCGTGCCACCCTACTAGGCAACTGAAAAATAAGCATGGATACTACTTGGGGTACCATTGCCTTGAACTCCTGCTAAGCAGGATACGTGGTTATTGGAAAGATTCGAGGATATGTCAGCAACTGAACAGCATCGAAGTCACAAAACTCTAAAACACAATGTGATTTCCAGCAGCTTCGGGGCAAAGATCGTTAGCAATTGATTTAATCCCTGCCCATTTCCCAAAGCAATCTGTTCAGTTTCCTGTTAAGATTTTCTTCCATGTGTTTTCAGAGGATTACACATCTGATTTAATCAACGTGGAGCTGCTGGCATAGCAGAATAACAGAATAACAGAGCTGGAAGGAACCTTGGAGGTCATCTAGTCCAACCCCCCTCATCAGGCAGGAAGCCCTACACCATTTCAGACGAATGGCTCTCCAGTCTCTTTTTAAAAAATTCCAGTGTTTGAGCATTCACAACTTCTGGAGGCAGGTTGTTCCACTGGTTAATTGTTCTAAATATCAGGAATTTTTTCCTTAATTCCATTGTTGCTTCTCTCCTTGATGAGTTTCCACCCGTTGCTTCTTGTCCTGCCCTCAGGTGCTTTGGAGGATAGGTGGACCCCC
This sequence comes from Azemiops feae, assembly GCA_023970755.1. Taxonomy (NCBI): domain Eukaryota; kingdom Metazoa; phylum Chordata; class Lepidosauria; order Squamata; family Viperidae; genus Azemiops; species Azemiops feae. Next base: position 117,209 of record JALGBA010002132.1, read on the forward strand.
CTCTTCTTTGTGATAATTGGAACACTGCTATCATGTCACCCCAATAAAAAAAAACAATAAAACAAAATGTAACAGAAATGGAGCTTTGAACTGAATTTCACACACTTTCTCTACTGATGCTAAGACAGTGTATACAGTACAGCGTTGCATCTATGATTGGTTAGGCACTATCAAGTCATTTTCGACCTATAGAAAACGAACAGATCAGTGTTTCTCAACCTTAACCACTTTAAGAGGTCTGGACTTCAACTCCCAGAATTCCCCAGCCAGCATGGGGAAGGTTCAGAAAGTAGGTAGAGAAGAGCAACGAAGATGACAAGGATCTGGAGGCTAAAGTTTATGATGAACAATTGAGGGAACTGGTATAGGGTTTGGCTAGTCTAAAGAAGAGAAGAAACAGGGGGTGGGGGGACATGATAGCAGGGTTCCAGTATTTGAGGGGCTGCCACAAAGAAGAGGGGGTCATGTTGTTCTCCAAAGGACCAGAGGGAAGGACGAGAAACAATGGTGGGAAACTGATCAAAGAGAGAAGCAGCCTGGAATTAAGGAGAAACTTCCTGACAGTGAGAACAATCAACCAGTGGAACAGAAGTTGCCACCAGAAATCGTGGGTGCTCCATCACCGGAGGTTTTTAAGAAGAGACTGGACAGTCACTTGTCTGAAATGGTATAAGTTCTCCTGCTTGAGCCAGGGGCTGGACTAGAAGACCTCCAAGGTCCCTTCCAGCTCTATTCTATTCTATTCTATTCTATTCTATTCTATTCTATTCTATTTTATTCTATTCTATTCTATTCTATTCTATTCTATTCTATTCTATTCTATTCTATTCTATTCTATTCTATTCTATTCTATTCTATTCTATTCTATTCTATTCTATTCTATTCTATTCTATTCTACTATTCTATTCTATTCTACTCTACTCTACTCTACTCTAATGAAGAGAAGGACTATAGTCACATGACAGCTGTCTTCTGATACTTGAGGGACTGTCCTAGAGAAGAGGGGGGTCAACTTATTCTCCAAAGCACCTGCAGGCAGGACAAGAAGCAATGGATGGAAACTAATCAAGGAGAGATCCAATCTAGAAGTAAGAAGAACTTTTCTGACAGTGAGAACAATTAATCAATGGAATAGCTTATCTCCCAGCTATTATGGGTGTTCCATCGCAGGAGGTTTTCAAAAATAGACTGGACAATCAGACTGATATAAAGTCTCCTGCCTTGAGTATGGGGTTGGACTAGAAGACCTCCAAGGACCCTTCCAGCCCTTCCATATTTTGTCTTCATCAATCAGCTAATGGAACACCAAAAGAAAAGAAAAAACTTTTAAGTCATTTTTCAGAGTTTTGAGGTATTGCCCTCTAGCAAATCTTCTGTTTAAGATTCCCTTGAAAAAAAACTTTTTTTTTTAAATCACTGGAACTTGTATGCAATTTAGCATATCATACTTTTGAATCTTATTGGGTCTTTAGGCATTTACTATGCTCGTATCAGATTCAATGTCAGTGTTCGGTGCTTGAAATTTCTAATCACCGTGTTTCCGGCTCAAACAATTATTTCATAACTTAACGCTCCTCAATAATTTTTAGACAGGTTCCTGAAGGAGGACTTTAAATATCAGCTTGAATAGGATTATATATATATATATATATATCTGTAGTGTTTATAGTACACCTAAGTTGAAGAATCTTGTAAACTGCTGTACTCTTGATAGACTGTGCAGTAAACTGTGTAGTATTTTAATTAATTTCTTAATTAGAAACTTAAAGTGCGATACTTAAAGTCTAGCAGGCATGTAGAGAGATATCACTGCTGTAGCTCGAAAATGGAAAAGGAAGCACATCAAGCAAAAAAGAGAGAGAGAGGATACTGGAAGAAGGAATAAGGCAGTTATGATTTTTTCCTCTTCGTAAACATGAGTTTCTATTGTATGCAAAAATTGGTCAGTTATGACTGTTGCCCTTATTTAACGGGACATGTTCCTTATTAAATGCATCTCGGGTGGCTTCTGCTGAATTTGAACATGAAAATTGAATAGCAGGTGATGGGTATGAAATTAAAGATTTAACTGAAGACCATGGGGCAAATAAATGTAAGGAACAGGTATCTTCTGACTTCTGACATCACCTGAATGGCTGCATTCACCTGATCAACTGCATGAAGAGAAGGTAACATAGAGAAGGTAACATAGAGAGGGAAACAGCTCCATCCTTTTCTCACAAACTATGTCCAATATAATAGAACAGAATAACAGAGATGAAAGGGACCTTGGAGGTCTTCTAGTCCAACCCCCTGCTCAAGCAGGAGATCCCATACCATTCCAGACAGGTGACTGTCCAGTCTTTTCTTAAAAACCTCCAGTGATGGAGCACCCACAGCTTCTGGAGGCAACTTCCATTCCACTGGTTAATTGTCCTCACTGTTAGGAAGTTTCTCCTTAATTCCAGGTTGCTTCTCTCCTTGATTAGCTTCCATTCATTGCTTCTTGTCCTGCCTTTTGGTCCGTTGGAAAATAACGACACCAATCGTCTGGTGATCCTACCGGCTCGTTTGTTCCATTGTTTTTCCATTAAAAAAAAAATAGGATGTTACAGCCTCCAAAAATTGGAGTTTGGGTGACGGAGCCTCTGGCCATGTTATCTCCGATCTCAATTAGGCCTTCTGCACTTTTCGTTTTGTTTCAGAAAGTTAAAAACGAGAGCAAGAAGGCTTTTGAACTTCTCGAAAGTCAAAATGGACTAAGCATCTGGAATAACTGCAGTGATTCACTTAATAACTGCGTCAAGAACGGTTGTAAAATGGGGCAAAACTCATTTAACAAGTGTCTCGCTTAGCAAGAGAAATTTTGGGCTCCAAAAAGCCGAGGACTACCTGTAAAGTAAGGAGTTTGGGATAACGTTGCAGCAAAAGGGAAAAACTGTCCGTCATCCTTGACAGAACTCCCCAACAGCTATAACAGGGGTCTTCAAACTTGGCCCTTTTATGACTTGTGGACTTCAACTCCCAGAATTCCACAGTCGGCCATTTTGATGAAACTGCAGGCTTGGATCCAGACTAGGGGTCTTCAAACCTGGCCCTTTTATGACTTGTGGACTTCAACTCCCAGAATTCCTCAGTCGGCCATTTTGATGAAATTGCAGGCTTGGATCCAGACTAGGGGTCTTCAAACTTGGCCCTTTTATGACTTGTGGACTTCAACTCCCAGAATTCCTCAGCCAGGCACGCGTGACTGGGAGTTGAAGTCCACAAGTCATAAAAGGGCCAAGTTTGAAGACCCCTGAGCTATAACAACAGTGGAAAATACCATGTAACCCTCTACGAATTACCTTCCACCCTGTATTCCCGCAGCTCCTGGATCTTATTTTTGCATCCATCATAGCAGAACAATACCGAGTAAATCAAAGTAAAGCCACCAGCATTAACACATTGCATCCACCCCAGATCACAAACTGATTGTGTTAGAACCCATTAATCAGACGGCGTGTTATTTTGTCTCAAATAAGCAGCAGCATTAAAAAAAAAAAAAAAGAAAGAAAAGAAAACATGGTTAAAAAAGAAAAAAATTGATTCCGTCAAGGAGCTCACCTTTGCACTCAATTATATCAGCCTCTGAAGTGTATGATTTGATCATACAGTAGAACCACAAGGTCACAAAAGTCTAACAAAAAATGTTCTTCAACCGAACTCTTTCTAACCTGGAAGTTCCACGTAACAAACTCAATCTTCCTTCTTTCAAAAAGCCACACAACTTTTTGCCCAACTAGCATTCAATTGCCCCATTCCAAAGACCCCTTGATGATCCATTGTTGAAGAGCTCAACAGATCCTTCGAAAGAGATCCTTCTATAGCTCGTTGTTACACCTACAGTTGCCTTTTTGTCAAAATCAGGCAGACCGAATCAGGCTGTTCACATTTTCAACCCTGTTTGCAATACGATATTCGTATTGTAGACCTGACCCAAACAATTGTAATTCCTTTAAAAAGGAAGAGGGGACAAACTATAGAGCCCGGAGCTTGAACTAATCCATGACCCATTTTTTGATATCTTCAAGAACATGACACCAACATTCAGTAGGAAGACAGATATTCGACAGTGTACTTTTTTTGTCTTTTGAGGAGGTGCATACAAGAAAAAAGAGAGGCATTCGACAAAGCAGACCACAACCTACTTCTTGGTAAGCTAGAAAAATGTGGGATAGACAGCATCACCACCAGATGGATTTGTAACTGGCTGACAAACCGTACTCAATGAGTAGTCCTCAATGGCACTACATCCACATGGAGAGAAGTAAGCAGTGGGGTACCACAAGGTTCCGTCTCAGGCCCAGCGCTCTTCAATATCTTCATAAATGACTTTTAATGAAGGAATAGAAGGGGAATTCATCAAATTTGCAGATGACACTAAGCTGGTAGTAATAGCCAACACCCCAGAAGACAAGCTCAGGATCCAAAAAGATCTTGATTGACTTGAACAATGGGCCCTACCCAACAAAATGAAATTTAATGTGGAGAAAAGCAAGGTTTTACATTTAGGAAGGAAAAAAATCAAAGGTGCAAGTACAGATTAGGCGAAACCTGACTCAAAAATAGTAACTGTGAGATGGACCTTGGAGTCCTAGTGGATGATCACTTGACTATGAGCCAGCCGTGTGCAGCAGCTGCTAAAAAAGTTAATACAATCCTTGGTTGTATAAAGGGAGGCATAGAATCCAAATCAGGTGAAGTATTAGTACTGCTTTATAAAGCCTTAGTAAGGCCACACCTGGAATATACTGCATCCAGTTTTGATCACCACATTAGGAAAAAGAGGTTGAGACTTTGGAAAAAGTGCAGAGAAGAGCAACTAAGATAATTAAGGGCCTGGAGACTAAAACATATGAAGAATGTTTGCAGGAATTGGGTATGGCCAGTCTAGAGAAAAGAAAAACTAGCGGTGACATGAAAAAGCACCTTTGGAACAGAGAAAAAAAATTTTTTTTTAAAATGGAGAATTGGTGACCTGGTGATCAGCCAAAAATGTCTAGTCTTTTATTTTTGCTATATTGATAAATTACTGCCTTTATAAAATGATGCAAATTCAAAAATAAAACAGCCCCTAAGGCAATGTTATAAAGAGATTTCCAATTTACATTTATGTTTCAAAAATTCAGGAAAGTGGAATATAAAATAAGTGTCCCATAATCCGTTCCATACATGTAGTAAAGTTTTTATTCTGACTCATATACGGTGATGGCCTTGCAGATCAGGAGCTATGTACCTATAATTTGCCAATGCCAAGTTAATTTTGGGCTGGAGGGATGAATCTGGCTTGACATTCAACGGGTTGGATTTGAAGAAGTAACCAAAAAAACATATGTTGGATGCATCTCTATAGTTGACACTGTACTTCCTCAAAATTCCACCAACTCCAGTCAGACACTTCATTTATTTTTACTGACTGATTGTTGAATTTATCTCACTTTTCCATTTATCGCGGAACTCAAGAGGCTTACCAAAATTTTAAAAACGCCAAGTACAAAAACCTAATAAATTTGATGCAATCAAAATCAAGTCAATGTTACATTACAATAATTAACAATTAAATGATTGGGTGGGTGGGTGTTTTAACTGTTATATTGTCTTCCTAAGTACTCGGATGATAGAGCCAAGATTTTTCCTGTACTTCATTTTGCAGCTTAGGGTCCATATTAAGAGTAAATTCTTCACCATTAATAGAGGGAGGGAGGGAGGGAGGGAGGGAGGGAGGGAGGAAGGAAGGAAGGAAGGAAGGAAGGAAGGAAGGAAGGAAGGAAGGAAGGAAGGAAGGAAGGAAGGGACAGGCAGACAGACTAGATAGATAGATAGATAGATAGATAGATAGATAGATAGATAGATAGATAGATAGATAGATAGATAGATAGATAGATAGATAGATAGATAGATAGATAGATAGATAGATAGATAGATAGATAGATAGATAGATAGATAGATAGATAGATAGATAGATAGATGATAAAAGATGAGAGATAGATAATAGAAGATAGATAAATAGATATAGATGATAAAATATGAGATAGACAGATAGATATAGATATAGATAATAAAATATGATAGATAGATGATAAAAGAGAGAGAGAGAGAGACAGAGAGAGAGACAGATACAAGTACCATAGAGCATAGAAAAATAATCATCAGAGTAAAACATAATATAACTTTTATAATTACAATTCATAGTAAAGTAGAGTTTACACTCAATATAACATAACCTAGCAACATTTATGAACACGGAACTGTGTTTCTTGCCTAATAAGTAACATATAAATAAAACAAATTGGAATTAGAGAGGAGAATGAAGTACAAATGACTGACAGTATGACAAAACATGGAGTGCCGTCCCTACCACATTTCCACTCAGTACTGCGATGTTGTTTTTATATTTTGGGGAATATAAAAAGAGGCCAAGGAGAAGACTGTCCTGAACTTTGGAATAGGGGTCATGTCCCTCTAACTGCTCAATTTCTTTTCTAAAAACATCCCCGGAATGAGTTGCAAATCAAAACTGACCTTCTACATCAAGAATCCCTTGTTCTGACATTGAGTTGACTTGCTCAAACTCAATGGCAAAAGGGCATTCCAAAAAAATCCATAGAAATGTAATTTCCCCCCCAAATGTCTTTAAAAAAAAAAAAAAAAAAAAGAGTAGTCAAAATGATTGACTCTAATTCAATAATAAATTACAGTAAAACAATGTTTCTCAACCTTGGCAACTTTTAAGATGCCTGGACTTGCAACTCCTAGAATTCTCCCAGGCCACCATGATGCCTGGGGAATTCTGGGAGTTGAAGTCCACGCATCTTAAAGTTGTCAAAAGTTGAAAAACATTACAGTAAACTGTAATAACTTGGTGAAAAAGTGAAAGATAATAATCCAAACTCAAGTCTAGAGACTTCTCTGTTTCTCACCAAAGCAACGGACCTATAAAATATTTCTCAGGGATTTCAATTGAATTTTTTTTTTCTAATCTCTCCGTTTCATTAGATGGTCTTATTTGAGCCCTGCACAACAGTGGTGTCGACGCTGCTAACATCGGATGTTTTTGCATTGACAACAGATGGAAATGTAGCCCTCTTTTACCTTTTGCTTTTAGAGTTAGATGGTGCTGGGAGGGGGGGATGTGAACGAGAGTCCAGCTAGACATAACAGCACCAAACCTAGTGTAAGAAACAAGGTTATTGAAATAAGAGATGATAAGAATTGGTGGGCTGGAGAACTGGAGAGGAAGCCCGCATTTCAAGCTAATTGGGGAATGTGATTTATGACTGTTAATTGGAGGAGGGAATTGTGCTTTGATACTATGTGCTCAGGGGAAGGAAATTCAGTTTTTGGCTTCAATTATGCACTGCCGACGTTATGCTACTCAAAATGAAGATTCTTTAAGGTAAACAACGCCTCGAAGTTCTTTTGAAGAGTTTCATCTGTCGGAACCATGACCAGTGGGATGACCTCCAGCAGCAATCCCATTGCTCCCAGTAAGAAAGAAGTGGAAGATGGTCGCCCTCTTGACCTCGTACAAAAAGTTAGGTTCTCACAACACCCCAGCCCAAATTCGCACTCAGATCCTCCCAACACCAAGCCCAGATTAGCTTCCAAAGCAAAGCTTCCTAACAGCGAGAAGAACAATGAACAAGTGGAACAAATTCCCTTCGGAAATGGCACGTGCCCGAACACTGGAAGCTTTTAAGAAGAGACTGGATAGGCATTTATCAAAATATATATATATATAATGTGGGTCTCCTGCAAGAGAGCAGGAGGGCTGGACTAGATGGCCTCCCAAGGTCCCTTTCCGACTCTTATTACTGTAGCTTCCCAGCCGACCAGGTTTGGTAACTTTTTGCAAGGTGGAAAAAGAGGGCAAAGAGAGAGAAAAAATAAGGTGCTTTTATGCAAATGCGATTTCCCTTATAATCGACGAAAACTATTCTGCTAGGAGGACGAATTATTCCGCAGGCTGGGAACTGCAATCGGCAGTGAATTAAAAATGGCTCGGTCTGTGGGGAAAATCTGTTCTTATAGTCAAGAGCTATTCTTAAGACAGGGCATCAATCTCTGCCGGCTCCGGTGAGGTTCCCCTCAGCTGAATGACATCCGAACGTGAGACAGAAACTCCCGTTATAACACGAGCACCGACTTCCTCAAAGCAAGGTGTACATCAGCAGGCCGAAGCGTCAAGAAGACCAGCTGGATCTTCGCCGTCTCTCCTTTCTAATAACCTTCCGTAAAAAAATAATATAAAAAAAGTAAATCACCTTAACAGGAGCCGAGAAGTGCAAAGATCATCTCAGGTAAAAAGCCAGCAATTGGAGAGAACCCAAAATTTGCAAAAAAATTGATGTTTTTGAAAGGTTAGCACGGAAGATCTTTACAGATTTGAATACCGTGCCACAAAATAAGTGAAGGAAAAGCAGTTCTTCTTAGAAAACACCCAGCTGATGTCAACCCTAGGAGAGCAACCAGATTAGAACAAAGAACATACAGTAACAGAGTTGGAAGGGACCTTGGAGGTCATCGAGTCCAAGCCCCTGTTCAAGCAGGAGACCCTATACCATTCCGGACAAATGGTTGTCCAGTCTCTTCTTAAAAACCTCCAGTGATGGAGCATCCACAACTTCTGGAGGCAAGTTGTTCCACTGGTTAATTATTCTCACTGTTGGGAAGTTTCTCCTTAATTCCAAGTTGCTTCTCTCCTTGATCAGTTTCCATCCATTGTTTCTTCTCCTGCCTTCAGATGCTTTGGAGAATAGTTTGACCCCCTCTTCTTTGTGGCAGGCCCTCAAATACTGGAACACTGCTATCGTGTCTCCCCTAATCCTTCTCTTCAGCAGACTATTCAATTCAGAATAGAGCTGGAAGGGACCTTGGAGGTCTTCTAGTCCAGCCCCCTGCTCAAGCAGGAGACTCTGTACCATTTCAGATAAGTAGCTGCCCAGTCCCTTCTTAAAAACCTCCAGCGATGGAGCATCCACAACTTCTGGAGGCAAGTTGTTCCACTGGTTAATTATTCTCACTGTTGGGAAGTTTCTCCTTAATTCCAAGTTGCTTCTCTCCTTGATCAGTTTCCATCCATTGTTTCTTCTCCTGCCTTCAGATGCTTTGGAGAATAGTTTGACCCCCTCTTCTTTGTGGCAGGCCCTCAAATACTGGAACACTGCTATCGTGTCTCCCCTAATCCTTCTCTTCAGCAGACTATTCAATTCAGAATAGAGCTGGAAGGGACCTTGGAGGTCTTCTAGTCCAGCCCCCTGCTCAAGCAGGAGACTCTGTACCATTTCAGATAAGTAGCTGCCCAGTCCCTTCTTAAAAACCTCCAGCGATGGAGCACCCACAACTTCTGGTGGCAGGCTGTTCCACTGGTTAATTGTCCTCACTGTTAGGAAGTTTCTCCTTAATTCCAGGTTGCTTTTCTCCTTGATTAATTTCCATCCATTGTTTCTTTTTTTCTGCCTTTTGGGGGCTTTGGAAAATAAGTTGACATCCCCCCCTCTTCTTTTGTGGCAGCCCCTCCAATATTGGAACACTGCTATCGTGACTCCCCTAGTCCTTCTCTTCTCAAGACTGGCCATACCCAGTTCCTGCAACCATTCTTTGTATGTCTTAATCTCCAGCTCCCTAAACCTTTTATTTATAGGATTGCAATAACAGAATCTTTCAACTCTAAACCTGCTTCCTCCCTCGCTTGCCTTTATCCTAAAGATAACTGGGGAGCCGGTGATCAAGGGTTTTTTCAGATTATACTTCTGCTGTGGACTCAGATTTAATAATAATAATAAAGTTGGAAGGGACCTTGGAGGTCATCAAGTCCAACCCCCTGCTCAGGCAGGAAACCCTATACCATTTCGGACAAATGGCTGTCCAGTCTCTTCTTAAAAACTTCCAGTGTTGGAGCATTCACCGCCTCTGGAGGCAGGTTGTTCCACTGGTTAATTGTTCTAACTGTCAGGAAGTTTCTCCTTAGTTCCAGGTTGCTTCTCTCCTTGATCAGTTTCCATCCCTTACTTCTTGTCCTGCCTTCAGGTGTTTTGGAGAATAGCTTGACTCCCTCTTCTTTGGGGCAGCCCCTGAGATACTGGAACACTGCTATCATGTCCCCCCTCGTCCTTCTCTTCATTAAACTAGACATACCCAATTTCTCTTATCTGACCACTGTCCCAGCTGTGGGTCTTACTTTTTCTTCCTGGAGGTTACTCACTACATTACATCCGGTCAATATTGCAAACAGGACGCTGAGCTCCTGTGGAATCCAACTTGGTGAGTCCCAGCGTGGGGGAAAAACTAAAATAAAATAAAATCCCGTTTTATTTAACAAGAGTAGAATTATCCGAACGCTAATGATTAAAATAAAGCATGCATAAATTTGTTGTTGGTTCTGCTCCTGTTACAGATGCCTGATTTCCGATAAGCCCCAAAAAAAAGAGAGAGAGAGAGAGAGAGAGACTAAGCACATTTTATGAAAAGGAAAAAAAACAACACAAGAGCTCTCGTGAAATCTGTTCAAACCTCTGAACTCAAGAGCTGTGCAAAGGCAGGGAAAACGAAAGGTGAGCATTATCCTAATAATTAAAGAATTGGGAAGTCAGGATAGGGATGAGGCTACGAAAATGGCAATCAATTAAAGCATCCTTCCAGCTCTTCAGCCCTTTCAGCATCCCTTCTCAACAGAACTTGAGAGACAACTGTTAAAAAAAAACAACTGTTTTTTTTTGCTCACAGATTTGTCCCTATTTGATAACTTCTGCTCCCCGGTGTAACCCATCTGTCCTTTGCATCCCATAATTCCACCCTGCCTGCAACAGTCAAGATCTGATCGCTGGATGGGCGTTAATTTAAAAGACAGCTGCATCCCGTTCTCTTGTTGGGGACGTATCGCAAATCATCCCGAAAAACAAAACAAAATCAAAAAAACGACTTCTGCTTTCTTCAGCTGGCTAAAAAGACCCTAATTTATGGCACTGCCCGTCGGGGGGGTCCCATATGGAACCAAGCATTTGTCACTCCCCCTTTTGCATCATGAGAGGAGGTTTTATAACCTAAATGTAAACATAAAATATTAAAATTTTAGTCAGGCTGTGCTCTAGGCTACTACACAAATAAGTCTTCGGCTGTAACTCAGTGTGCTTGTTACCTGGAGGAAGCACTGCTCAATCTCACACAGTTTGCATTTAAACCTTATTTAAATTCATCTTAATCAGTAGGGACTCCAACTGTGGCCCCCCAGTTAGGGTGGCCCATGTTACATCTGCGTTGGTGGCCAGTTTCCTTCTGGGTAAAATTCAAGGTGCTGGTTTGGACCCTTCCTGGCACAGGACCATTAAGGGAGTCGAAAACAGTAACGGTGAGAGGGACCTTGGAGTCCCAGTGGACGAGCACTTAAATATCAGCCAGCCGTGTGCGGCAGCAGCCACAAAAGCTAATACAATCCTTGGTAGCATAAACAGAGGCGTAGAATCAAAATCACGTGAAGTTTTAGCACCACTTTAGAAATCCTTGGTAAGACCCACACTTGGAATATACTGCGTCCAGTTTTGGTCACCCCATGACAAAAAAAGATGTTGAGACTTTGGGGGGAAAAGTGCAAAGAAGAGCAACTAAGATGATTAAAGGCCTGGAGACTGAAAGGCCTGGAGATCTTCATTTTTCCAATATTGAGCGAATACAATTCTTGCTGCAGTTAATATGTGCAAAATTAAATGTATGCACTCTTTCTCATAATTACCTACGATTATGCCTGGCAAAAATAATTCTGGCTTAAACTCTATATGTTTTTTCGTCATTTTCTCTGACCATGTATATACAGTATATTGACAGTTCTGGTTTTACGATCCAACGATGGCGTTTCCCGTTGCCTCCATGAAGGCAGGAATCAAATCCAGATTTCCATTTGATCAGAGAGAGAGAGTACAAGCGATGCATCTGGACGCAGTATACATTTATTTTCAGTCCTTTAAAGGTCAGAAGCATCCCCCCCCTCTGCATTTGATGGGATTTGTCCTCAAGGGGGCTGCAGGATTGTAACTGAGTAATTCCAAGGGATTTGCTTGGAACAGAACGGGTGCTGATCACTCACGTCCATCTTAGATTTACGTCTGCGCAAAGGCGCTGGGAGTTTTTTTCATCCCGTTCCTCGAAATGAACAAGTCCCATAGAATTTAGGGGGACCTGAGCGAGCGCACATTAAATCGAGCCATTAAACACTTAAGAGACTTACCCAGACCGACTAGTATATATATATATAAAAGAAGATTTACACACACAAAGCGTTTGCAAAGCGTTTCTCCAGGCAAGCGGCCTAATATTTGTTCAAAGAAAAAGAATGATGGAAGAGGAATGTCAGTTTATGACATTAAAGATCTTTTCAAAGTCAGTCGTATAGATTGGAATGAACCAAATATTTCCCTTCCTGCTCCCAGTTCTAGAGCCCATCAAATTTACACACCCTTCTGTGCACAACACAAATGCTTTGCTCTCGGGCTAATGAACAAGGTCCCCAAATCCTAAATTAGGCTCTGCCTCGTTCTGAATTATTTTTATATTTATACACCCCACTTCAGGAATCTCTCAAAGATGTGCCTTTTAAAAACAACAACAACAACAACAACCAAACTTGCCTGTTTACAACAGCGGTCCCGTACAATCAACTCCATTCCTAAAATCGTATCTAGCGGGCTACACATTATTTATATTCAAATCCTCACCAAATCTTGCCAGCCAATTACTTGCAGGCCTCTCTTTTTTAATTGCTCAAAAGGTTAATTGAGCTTTCTAACCCCTTCAGTGCTTGAACCAATTCTGAAGCTATATAGAATATAAAATGTCACCACTCTGAAGAAAAGAAAGAGAGAAAAAAAAGCCACTCTCGGAAATCAGAAGATGAAATCCAGGCTTACATCCCATCTAGCAAAAGAAGCGGGGGGAAAAAGAGATTTATTTGAGGCCAGAAAGCAGGAATTTCTCTGTCCAAAAATTTAGATACCTGGAAGTTAGACACAGGCCGTCCTTGACTTATGACCAAAATCGAGCGCAACCGTTCTCTTGCGAAGTGAGACAATTATTAAATAAATTTTGCCTCGTTTTACGACCTTCCCTGCCCCTACTGTTCAGGGGATCGCAGCAGTTGCTAACTTAGTAACATGGTTGTTAAGTTGGCTTCCCCTTTGACTTGGCTTGTTAGAAGGTCTTAAAAGGGGATTGTGTGACACACACACTGGGGCACTGAGACCGTCATAAATGTGAACCAGTTGACAAGCGTCCGAATTTCGATCATGTCACCACGGAGATGCTGCCAACGGTGATAAATCACTTTTTTTCAGTGCCATTGTAACTAAAGAAGGACCAGGGAGGGACACGATAGCAGTCTTCCAATATTTGAGGGGCTGCCCCAATGAAGAAGGGATCCATTTATTCTCCAAAGCACCCAAGGCAGGACAAGAAGAAGCAACGGATGGAAACTAATCAAGGAGAGAAGCAACTTCAAATTAAGGAGGAATTTCCTGACAGTGAGAACAATTGATCCGTGGATTAATTCTTCAGAAGTTGTGGGTGCCCCATCCTTGGAGGTTTTTAAACAAGGGATTGGACAGCCATTTGTCTGAAATGGTATAGGGTTTTCTCCCTGAGCAGGGGGTTGGACTAGAAGACCTCCAAGGTCCCTCCCAACTCTTTTATTCTGTACTCTAAATGAACTGTTAAGGGCTCTCTATATTCTCTTATGCTCTGGTCACTCTTCAGCTTTTGCTTCTCAATCATGCCATTATTTATCTTTTTTTTTTTTCCTTTTCAGTAGGAAAACACACCACCACCATCTCACCCGGGAATTCTTCTATCTAGGTAGGGTGACCCTCAGAGGCTGGTATAAAATGCAAAGTGCCTTGGGGATTTATGTCAAAAAAAACCAACTCTCATTCTTTTAAGCACCCCGAGCGTTGCAAATATACAAGCAACTTAACTGCTGGATTTTGCAACAGGGCGACTCCTAAACTGGCCAGAGACGAAGTAAAATTCAGTTTGCGCTGATCCACCCCATAATTAAACCCCATCGTCCACCAGCAGCTCTGTAACTAAATTGGGGGTGTGATCCTGGGTAAACAGAGCGTCTTCACTGCCCGAGTGCTGTACGTTAATTGCCGTCATTAGGTTAGAGTTCACCAGCCATTCATCAGTCCCGCATTTCTGCTAATTAGTCTTTAATCTACCTCTCTGATAATAAGTCTTCTTTGCTTCTTTCCAGTAGCTGAGGGTGGAGAGGTTAAACTACAGATGGGCAACCAGAACAGAAGCAATCAAGAAACATTAAAACTTAAAACGGCAACTTCTGGAGGCAGGTTGTTCCGCTGATTAATTGTTCTAGCTGTCAGGAAATTTCACCTAGAACTAAGGAGAAATTTCCTGACAGTGAGAACAATTAATCAGTGGAACCGCCTGCCTCCAGAATTTGTGGGTGCTCCATCACTGGAGGTTTTTAAGAAGAGACTGGACAACCATTTGTCTGAAATGGTATAGGGTTTCCTGCTTGAGTAGGAGGCTGGACTAGGAGACCTCCAAAGTCCCTTCCAACTCTGTTATTCTATTCTATTCTATTCTATTCTATTCTATTCTATTCTATTCTATTCTATTCTATTATTATTATTATTATTATTATTATTATTATTATTATTATTATTATTATTATTATTATGCAAAACATCTTCTTCCTCAAGGAAAAAACACATAATAATAATAATAATAATAATAATAATAATAATAATAATAATAATAATAATAATAATAATAATAATAATAATAATAATAATAATAATAATAATAATTATTATTATTATTATTATTATTATTATTATTATTATTATTATTATTATTATTAATAATAATAATAATAATAATAATAATAATAATAATAATAATAATAATAATAATAATAATAATAATAATAATAATAATAATAATAATAATAGAGTTGGAAGGGGCATTGGAGGTCATCTAGTCCAACCCCCTGCTCAGGCAGGAAACCCTATCCCAGTGGTGGCGAACCTATGGCACGGGTGCCAGAGGCGGCACTCAGAGCCCTCTCTGTGGGCACGCGCGCTGTCGCCCCAGTCCTAGGCCTTCAGCTGGGTTTTATAAAAGCTTTTCGCTTTAGGCCTCCACCGTGTGCAAAAAAAAAAAAGGTTCAATCAGTCAATTTCAACTTCTCACGGGAAAAAAAAGATCTTGCAAAGTTGGAATTCATTGATTGAACTTTTTAGTCCCACCTTGTCTGCCGTTACCACCGCAGCCACGCCCAGCCAATTGGTCACACCCAGCCAGTGGGCCACACTCACCCGGCACTCAACAATGCATAAGTGGGTTTTGGGTTGCATTTTGGGCACTCAGTCTCTAAAAGTTTCGCCATCACTGCCCTATACCATTTCAGACAAATGGCTGTCCAGTCTCTTCTTAAAAACGTCTTTCCACTCACTCCTTTCCATACACATCTCCACAGATCCAAATCAGACAGCTTATAACATCTTTTTTTTTTTTAATCTACCCCTTCATTCCCCAAAGCGTTGAAAATGGGTTCCCAAAGTCTTCAGGTCTAATGGAATAAAAATGTGAAAAGGGTCTTATTAATAATCACTTTTTTTTTCCTTCACCGCTCTTCCCACTGGAAACGTCTGCTCTCCCGAGGGAGATACTATAAAAATCTAATTTGACTATTATCCCTCAATACTGTATTCAACCTTTTCGAAATCACCCTGAGGGGGGAAAAAAAATCTATATAATGTGTGTTTAGATTAATGAAGTGTTTGAATCCAGATCAATAATCACTCAAACCGTGAACTCTCGGCGCAAGCTTTAAGAGGAATGCAAAAAAAAAAAAGTACAAGGCAGTTGTGTTCATCTTAGGGCTAATTCAGTTTTTCCTTTAATTAGTAGAGACCCCTATAATGAACACACCGTTTAATATATGATCTCTGTAGATTAATTTCTTGACAGCATGTAAATAAGGCAGATTATAAATTTCCATGATTACACATATAATTATAATTTCGCTTACCAATTAACACGTACATTAAAGGCATTCCTGGGATTGTGTACTTAGTTGCAAAAATAAATAAATCCAGCCATCGCCCAATTAACAATCTCGTAAGATGGCACCGCTGTGAATTGTAGGGTGCTTGACTTTTTCTGTCCAATTTCTCTCCACAACCAAAAAAAAAAAAAAAGTGTCTATTAACCAAGATTGAGGACTGTAACACAAATATAATTATATAAAGGGGAGAGGCAGGAGAGGAACAATATAAGCCTATTGAAGTTTCGATTTGCAGGGTTAAACTCGCCACTAACTACCCACCCTGCAGATGGTGGCAATCTATAATGGAGCCCATATTTTAATAACAGAGACTTTTTCTGAGTTTGTGAAGCTTCACTCACTACACTGCACGCTTATTATGTTCAGACCTGCCTAAATCTCAGGATTTATTATCCTAGGCAAGAAAAACCAAATGCACAGGTATAGTATAGGTGGTACCTGGCTCAATAGTAGCAACTGTGAGAGGGATCTCGGAGTCCTAGTGGACGATCCCTTAAATAGGAGCCAGCCATGTGCTGCAGCTGCCAAAAAAGCCAACACAGTGCTAGGCTGCATTAACAGAGGGATAGAATCAAGATCACGTGAGGTGTTAATACCACTTTACAACACCTTGGTAAGGCCACACTTGGAATACTGCATCCAGTTTTGGTCACCACGATGTAAAAAAGATGTTGAGACTCTAGAAAGAGTACAGAGAAGAGCAACAAAGATGATCAAGGGACTGGAGGCTAAAACATATAAGGAACGGCTGCTGGAATTGGGTATGTCTAGTTTAATGAAGAGAAGGACGAGGGGGGACATGATAGCAGCCTTCCAATATTTGGGGGGCTGCCAGAAAGAAGAGGGAGTCAAGCTATTCTCCAAAGCGCCTGAAGGCAGGACAGGAAGCAACGGATGGAAACTAATCAAAGAGAGAAGCAACCTAGAACTAAGGAGAAACTTCCTGACAGTGAGAACAATTAATCCGTGGAACAACCTGCCTCCAGAAGCGGTGAATGCTCCAACACTGGAAGTTTTTAAGAAGAGACTGGACAGCCATTTGTCTAAAATGGTATAGGGTTACCTGCCTGAGCAGGGGGTTGGACTTGATGACCTCCAAGGTCCCTTCCAACTTTATTATTATTATTATTATTATTATTATTATTATTATTATTATTATTATTATTATTATTATTATTGTTGTTGTTGTTGTTGTTGTTGTTGTTGTTGTTATTGACAAAGGATTCCCATCATGTTTTTTCAGTACAATTGACAGAAACAATCAAGGCTTCTAAATGTAGAAGCGAGACTAGCAGAGCCAGAGGGAGGAGTCAAGCAGGGCATCAGCTGAGTAGCTCTACATAGTCACAAGAGTTTAAAGCCCAACGCATCCTGAGTGCCGTTGACCCTTATCCAGTTTTACCCAGGTGAAAACCTTTAGCCTGAGAAGATTTTTGAACCTTCGCGTGTGGGCCTGGCTCTGTGCGCCTGACATTAGAACACATTTAAATGTAACTTTCCGTCTCATTCCATTGGTCGAAAGTGCTGCCACTGGAGTTCCCTCAAAGCAGGAAGAATTACGGGAAAGAAAGAAAAAAGAATCAGAGGTTTCTTAACAGGTTAAAAAAAAGAAAAACAGCACTTTTCTTAATCATACCATTTGCACACTCTGAAGAGAGCAACGGTTGTGTCTGTGTACACCTTCTTTAGAAGACCTTTGTGAAGCTGTACTGGACATCGTTCTTCACCTCACCCGTGCTCATAAAGAAAATTGTCCTGTCAAATCCTGTAATCTTTTCGCAAGATATGAGTAACCATTAAATAACCTAGGAAACTGAAAACAGTCCAAGGACTCTTTATAATAACAATAATATCTTCAGTCATTATCAACTAATGATGACCAAGGCACAACTCCAGCACGGTGTGCTATTTTACTGCTGGATCGGGCGTACTCTTTTCCTACAATCACCAAACTACTATAATACGAAACAGCGTGCACCCCTCTTTTACTTTTTTCCAGCGTTATCCCACCAAGGCTCTCTAAAATTATTTGGAAAACGCTAACCTTGAGCAATAGCACCAGAAGAAGCACAGGGGAATATCATGACCAACACCAGCGAACAGCCTGATCATTTTTCCACCATTTTGTTTTTTATTTTAGTGAAACATGGCTTTATATAAAACAGTGAAAATAAAAACCAGTGAGATAAAGAACTTTTTTAAAAAAAAAACAAATAGCATATTTAAAGTTCAAAGTATTTGGATGGACACAGGTCATGACTTCTTAGAGAATGAAGTCAACTGTTGACTTTGGGCCAGCCATTGTGTCTCTCAGCCCTAAGAAGACCAGAATAAATCACTTTCAAAGAAGTGAAGTGAAGTGAAGTAAAGAAAACCATACATACACTGGTCCTGTTGCAGAAAATCACAGGACTCAGACCACGGAATCAAAAGAAGTTGGTTTACTTGCGCAAAGGTTCAGAGCAAAAATCATAACAACCTCTGAACACCTTCTCATGGAACAACAAGTACATATATACTCTTTTGGAAGCAGCAAAACACGGAAATGTAACTTGTTAGCATTGATTGGTTACTTGAATTACAGCCCCGTTAGCCCCCCTGTTGCTATGCTAGAGTAGCTAAATATCTTGTCCCCCTCTCATGGATCGAGGTCACAGGTGTCTTGCCAAAGCATCTAAGTTTCCGGCAGTTCATTTGTGGTTAGCTACCAGCGAGAGCGAGATATAGAAGCGAGACATATGTGGTTACTTGTAACAGAGCTTCATGCTTGACACTCATATGTGACCGACAGATGAACTTGTGGTTTGACATTTTACACTTCCTTTTTGCTTCTTCTAACTAATACACGCATTTAAGACTCATGTCCTGTTTTATGACCTATGTCTTGTTTTATGTCCTGCCTTAGTCCTGGTAGACCACCATTTAGATTCCAGCAAGCATCTGCCAAAACAAGCCAATGCAGTCCTAGGCTGCATCAACAGAGGGATAGTTTCAAGAACACGTAAAGGGTTAGTACTGCTTTACACGGCACTGGTGAGACCCCACTTGGCTAACTGCCTCCAATTCTGGTATTGAGGTATTGAGACCCTAGAAAGGGTCCAGAGAAGAGCAACAAAGATGATCAGGGGTCTGGAGGCTAAACCAATGTGATGAACGGTTGAGTAAAGTAGGTATGTCTAACGAAGAGAAAGACTAGAGGTGACATGATAGCATTCTTCTAGTACTTGAGAGGCTGTCACAGAGAAGAGGGCATCAACCTATTCTCCAAAGCACCTGAGGGCAGGCCAAAATTAATGAGTGGAATATCATTAAAGACAGATCCAACCTAGAACTAAGGAGAAATTTCCTGACAGTGAGAACAATTAATCAGTGGAACGGCTTGCGTCCGGAAGTTGTGGGTGCTCCATCACTGGAGGTTTTCAAGAAGAGATTGGATAACCATTTGTCTGGAATGGTATAGGATCTCCTGTCATGGCCTGGAGCAGGAGACCTCCAAGGTCCCTTCCAACACTATTATTCTATGTTCAATGTTCTATATTTTAATCGCTAGGAGTCATAACTGATTCAAAGGTACACACACAAAATAGTATCCAAGGACATCTATGGAAGCGTTGAAAAGAATCGAGATTTGTTACACATGAGACACACATGTACTCAAGTGGTCATGGACACAAACTTGACAAACTATGATGACATTTCTAATCTTAAGGAGAAATTTAAAAAAAAACTACAAGCATCCATATTCAGTGCCCACTTGAATAGATATAAACCATCTATCAAGAATGACTTGGTTACAAATGGAGACCAAAACTAGGCAAGCAAGCCTTAATTAAAGAAGCCTTCAAAACTCACAGCTGTAGCATCAATTTTTTAGCCAACATTCCATTTTAAAATAACACTGACCTATAGAAATAAGTACTTTGATTTCCCAATGTTTTGCTCAAGTACGTCTAACAGCCAAAAGCAAAAACTGGATCAAATTCTTACCTCCACCTTTTTATGGACAATAAATTCCCACTTGAACTAATAATCAAAGCTTGAAATATCTTTGAATCAAAACGTTCAACTAAAATGAATAACAAACCAGGAGATAGTAATAACTATCAATTTGATATACAACCTTTGCAATACAATTTAGAAAGACTTTGACTGGAATGCAATACTATACATGGATTAATGTTATCTGCTTTTTTCAAACTTGCCATAAAGTGTGTTATGAAACTTAATAACACAACACACCAACTAAACTTACACCCATTATACAATCTCAAATAATATGAGTATATTATTATTATTTGAAAACTAACATACAACTGATGATGACTTGGTATGTATTACAAATCCATACCAATGGAATATAACAAATATTATATTCCACAATTTTATATATATATATATGCAGGAGGCTTGAAATAGTTTGAAACAGGAGAAGAATTTTATTAAGAATATCATTACGGGTATCAAGCAAAAAAGATATCACCGTATGTTGATTTATCACAAATAGAATCATAATAACATAGTACCATAGCATTAACTGGAGTCAATACTCCTAAATATCTAAATTTCCCTGGATTAATACAAAGTCCAATTGATTCCTAAAATCAGTTTTGCAACTCTTGATCAATTTCCTGCTGATAAACAGAGCAAAGGGTTTATCAAAAATTGACTCAAATCCTGCTAGGATTTGAAATGTATGCAATCCGAGCTGAATAGCCCCACTAGAAATCTCTAAAATTATCTGAAAACTGTTTCCCTTCAGTGAAATAAGGTTATCTTAGCAGGAAAATACTAAATTAAGAAACCAAAAAATGAAAGAGCTCAAGTAGAAGTTATCAGCCCAACCATGGGTGAAATATTCCTTTTTTTGTGTTGAATCTCTTTCTTTGCTTTTCCTGGGAAGAAATGCATTAAGATAATGTAGCCTGTCTGTCTGAAGTTAAGTGGGGGGGGGGGCGTTCTCCTATCATAGCATTATCCACCTGGAAGATGTAGAAGAGGGCCAATATCTCAGGGGCTGCCACAAAGCACCTGACGGCAGGACAAGAAGGTATGCATGGAAACTGATCAAGGAGAGAAGCAACCTGGAACTAAGAATGGAATGGAATGGAATGGAATGGAATGGAATAGAATAGAATAGAATAGAATAGAATAGAATAGAATAGAATAGAATAGAATAGAATAGAATAGAATAGAATAGAATAGAATAGAAATATAGAACAGAATAGAATAGAATAGAAATATAGAATAGAAATATAGAATAGAAATATAGAATAGAATAGAATAGAATAGAATAGAATAGAAATATAGAATAGAACAGAATAGAATAGAATAGAATAGAATTAAAGAATAGAAATATAGAATAGAATAGAAATATAGAATAGAAATATAGAACAGAATAGAATAGAATAGAATTAAAGAATAGAAATATAGAATAGAATAGAAATATAGAATAGAACAGAATAGAATAGAATAGAATAGAAATATAGAATAGAATAGAATACTGTAGAGTAGAGTAGAGTAGAGTAGAGTAGAGTAGAGTAGAGTAGAGTAGAGTAGAGTAGAGTAGAGTAGAATACAATACAATACAATACAATACAATACAATACAATACAATACAATACAATACAATAGGTTACTATTTTATTATTTCTTAACATAAAGGAAGAAACCACACACGATTCAATTTTCGCCACTGAATTTTTTTTTAAAAAAAATATGCTTATGTTTTCAGCTGGATAAAGCATCAGCTTTGTGATCTGTGCGAAGTTTTTATTACAAAACAACGAGGAAGAGAAATAATTGGAGCCAACCCAGCCACCTACGCTTTCCCGGGGAGGAATGTGTCTCTCACGACGTTATTTAATATCTCACTTGGGGACGAAGACCGAAACGTTCACTTCCAAGTCGTGGGCACCTCTCATTTTAATTTTGGCCCGCCGAGAGAATGAAAAATCTGTCTTCTGGTTATTAAAATCGCCCCCTCGCGCTACACCTAAGGAGCGAAATAATGCAAAACTACCAGGAGTTCGGCCTAATGAGTAGAACGGCAGCTCTGCTCTGCCTGTCCTTATTCCAGCAGTGACGGCTGAGCCATTAATCCTCTCCTTGTGACGAAAGACAAGGCTGCTAATTGCTGCCCGACTCTGATGGAATTCGTGTCCAGGAGATTATTTTCCTTGTGAGAATGCCACTCAAGGCCTCTTGGCTACATTCAAGGAAGCAGCTGGGCTGGTGAGGGAATATGAAACGTTCCCCTTCTAGGTCAGGAGTCTCCGCCAACTTCGAAGCAAAAGTCAACTTCAGACCGGCCGGCGGGCTGTGTCCCCATCTGACGTTTGCAGCTGAGTTGCTGGGGTTTAAAGCGAAGAGGAAGAGCTTCTAAAGTGGGGCCTTCAAAGTAATGGCAAGGTCTACGGGTCCATGAGTAGGGGGTTGGACTAGAAGACCTCCAAGGTCCTTTCCAACTCTTCTCTTCTCTTCTCTTCTCTTCTCTTCTCTTCTCTTCTCTTCTCTTCTCTTCTCTTCTCTTCTCTTCTCTTCCCTTCCCTTCCCTTCCCTTCCCTTCCATCCCTTCTATTCTATTGTCGGACATTGTACAGAGTGTCCTGCTTCAGCAGGGGGCTGGACTAGAAGACCTCCAGGGTCCCTTCCAGCTCCTATTCCGATTGATTGATTTCTTTTCGGCAGCTACTACAGTGTTGTTGTTTACAGTATGGTTTCCTTTTCAAGAGTCCAAAATGATTGGGGAAGCCCGCAAACGCTGTGTGTATATATATATATATATATTAAATAATAATTCCCAGCTTGTCTTGGTTTTCCATCAATATCGAAAGCACGTGATATTAACCTTGAGAAGCAGATCAAGGAGCCACTAAATATTAAACTGACTTCCTTGTCATACAGTCCTGCTTCCCAATAGCTTGTTGTAAACTCCATCATGAATACAGGGCTGTCGTCTCAGGCGCCACGTTCATAATTCTACTGCTTGTCTCAGTGGATTCTTAGGGCAGAAAAAAATCATAGAGGCCTTATTTGAAATACACTCACAAACACCTAAGACTTTACTTGGTTTTTTGTTCTTTCAAGGAGCTGTGCTACCAAAAAAAACCAACTGTGTTGACTTCAAATTCCAACTTGGTCATCTCTGTGGCTCTGGGTCCCAAAAATCGGGAATAAACATCACCTGTTCCTCATATTAGGTTGAGACACCAAGAACTTTGTTCCCAGAGACATCCATTTATTTACAGAATGCTTTATCCCATGACATCAACAAAAAAAAGTGGATATTTTTTGAATAGCTACCTTCTCTCCATTGTTTACACCCCTATGAATTCATATACACCTTTACAAACATATTCCCTATTTTTTTTTCCTTTCCTAACTTCTCTGATCAACTGTCTCTTCTTTTTGTCCCATCTTCTACTCTTCCTATTTCTTCTTTCTCTTCCACCAGCTGCTTGTCGTAATTCCATCCCAACAATCTGGAGAAAGAAAGAAAGAAAGAAAGAAAGAAAGAAAGAAAGAAAGAAAGAAAGAAAGAAAGAAAGAAAGAAAGAAAGAAAGAAAGAAAGAAAGAAAGAAAGAAAGAAAGAAAGAAAGAAAGAAAGAAAGAAAGAAAGAAAGAAAGAAAGAAAGAAAGAAAGAAAAGAGGATGAGAAAGGGGGAAGGAAGGAAGGAAGGAAGGAAGGAAGGAAGGAAGGAAGGAAGGAAGGAAGGAAGGAAGGAAGGAAGGAAGGAAGGAAGGATCTTCTGATCTTTTTGACAGCAGATAAAAATACATTTCTATTTTACCGTCCCTTGCGTCATTCACATCATGATGTCCTTCTTTATATAAACTAACCTTTCTAATCCTTAAACCCATAAATCACAAGTTCCTTTTTCTCTTTTTTTCATCAAAAAGTCCATAAAGAGATGGTTTTCAGAATTCCAAAGGACCAAAATTCTCTCTCTTTTTTTTTTTTTTGTATGTGTGCACTCGCCAAGAAGGGGTTTGGATTGGGAAACATCATGTGTGAATGTGACGCAACCCGGTCTAGAATTAGGAAAGCTGAATTCAACAAGCTGAATTTGCCAAGGATCTAAACACTGGGACTGCTGTATTAAGACGAAATCCTGTAACAGCGTGTATACAAATGCCGGAAGAAATAAACAGATAACAAGATCACATACTATTTTAAGGGCATGGATACTGCTGGCCATTAACACATAATGGTATTAGTGTTGGATACTGGAACCGTTCCAAGCATCTAATGGTGGAAATGAGTCATAGGGTCCGGGTAGAGAGAAATGCATCACGGGATAGTAAAATGCCTTTTCAGGCGATAAGCTGAAATATATTCGAAATAAGTCTGCCAGGCTGCATTTCAAACAGAAACATACCTGTACTTTAAAAGTTTTCCCTTTTTAAATAAATGAAAAATTTGGTCTTTCTAGAATGAAAGAACACGCTGGGTGGGTAATCAGACATTTTCCGAAGCTAATCAAGCAGACAAAGGATGGAGGAAGGAACTTGATAAATCATAAATTAAGACAATGATTTCGGAAACGGTGTCATCTCTACACATTCTGCAAAGCACTTTGGGTGGAAAATAATCTTGCACTCTGTATACCTGAGACCTTGACCATTTGCACGCATCCATTGGCATTATTATTATTATTATTGTTGTTGTTATCTTTTATTCATTAGACATGAACCTCAATCAACTGAACATTCAAATTGGCTGGCGCTGATGGTTGACATGGGTTGCTACCAGCATCCTATTATTATTGTTGTTGTTGTTGTTGTTGTTGTTGTTGTTGTTTTGTTATTGTTATTATCTTTTATTCATTAGACATGAACCTCAATCAACTGAACATTCAAATTGGCTGGCGCTGATGGTTGACATGGGTTGCTACCAGCATCATATTATTGTTGTTGTTGTTGTTGTTGTTGTTGTTTTGTTATTATCTTTTATTCATTAGACATGAACCTCAGTCAACTGAACATTCAAATTGGCTGGCGCTGATGGTTGACATGGGTTGCTACCAGCATCCTATTATTATTGTTGTTGTTGTTGTTGTTGTTGTTGTTTTGTTATTATCTTTTATTCATTAGACATGAACCTCAATCAACTGAACATTCAAATTGGCTGGCGCTGATGGTTGACATGGGTTGCTACCAGCATCCTATTATTATTGTTGTTGTTGTTGTTGTTGTTGTTGTTGTTGTTGTTTTGTTATTGTTATTATCTTTTATTCATTAGACATGAACCTCAATCAACTGAACATTCAAATTGGCTGGCGCTGATGGTTGACATGGGTTGCTACCAGCATCATATTATTGTTGTTGTTGTTGTTGTTGTTGTTGTTTTGTTATTATCTTTTATTCATTAGACATGAACCTCAGTCAACTGAACATTCAAATTGGCTGGCGCTGATGGTTGACACGGGTTGCTACCAGCATCCTATTATTATTATTATTGTTGTTGTTGTTGTTATCTTTTATTCATTAGACATGAACCTCAATCAACTGAACATTCAAATTGGCTGGCGCTGATGGTTGACATGGGTTGCTACCAGCATCCTATTATTATTGTTGTTGTTGTTGTTGTTGTTGTTGTTTTGTTATTGTTATTATCTTTTATTCATTAGACATGAACCTCAGTCAACTGAACATTCAAATTGGCTGGTGCTGATGGTTGACACAGGTTGCTACCAGCATCCTATTATTATTGTTGTTGTTGTTGTTGTTATCTTTTATTCATTAGACATGAACCTCAGTCAACTGAACATTCAAATTGGCTGGCACTGATGGTTGACACGGGTTGCTACCAGCATCCTATTATTATTATTGTTGTTGTTGTTGTTATCTTTTATTCATTAAACACGAACCTCAGTCAACTGAACATTCAACTGGATGCAGTTATTCCTAGGGTGGCCTTACCAAGGCATTATTGGGTGGAGAAGCCCACATTTTCCAAGGCTGATCCTTTGATCCAGGTGAATAGCAGACGAGATAAACCCTTCTGAACAGCTCTCCCTTTTAGCATCTGTATTTCTTAGGCACGGGAGAAAATGTTCCCACATTGAAGTTGACAACCCACCTGAACAGGTCACTTGCCGTGATACAGCAGTTCTGTTTTAGAGATCTACCCGGTTCTTGAGCAGTTCTAGCAGAGCTTCTTCTTAAACCGTCCAGATCTTGCTTTGACTTCCGTCGTTCCATTTCCACTTCCTCACAGTTTTTCTCACTGTTAAAACTGCTAACCCTGGGCATTTTGAAAAGCTGTTTTTATAGCTTTCTCTCCTTGCTCAAGAGTGAATTATTTCCATTTTTTTTCAGGTGCTGGAACAGCTGCTTAAAGGGATCTACGTTTATTACAAGTAGAAAGAACAATCACATTCTGGGACGTTCAAAAGACCAGAAATCCCCTGTGGAATTGGTTTTACCTGGCTAATTGTAGGCCAAAAGGTCAATCGCCTTTTGCGGATGTATTAGCAACTTTTATCAGGAAAAAAAAAAATCCTGTAAAGGCAAGCCTCTTCTGCACCTGTCATATTCACTGTTCCCTTATTCTGAATCTGTTTTTAAAAAAATAATAAGAAGAAGAAGCATGGATTCCAATTTCCATAAAGATGTTGAGTGTAACCTTGTGTTGCAAAGAGGTTGCATCCATTTCTGTTCACTTTTACATTCCTGTTCAAATGCGCAATATGACCAGGGGGCACCTAATGTTTTGCAGCCAACTAGCTAGTTGGCTTCTCTGCTTTAGGGCAGTCTTTGTTTTACCAGCAGAATTTGTTGTTGTTGTCGTTTTCCAAAGAGGTATTGTGGCATTGTATCGGTGTGATATTTAAAGCCATAAGCAGTTTACCTTCAGTGAAAACGAAATTCATATCTTT
This sequence comes from Azemiops feae, assembly GCA_023970755.1. Lineage (NCBI taxonomy): Eukaryota > Metazoa > Chordata > Lepidosauria > Squamata > Viperidae > Azemiops > Azemiops feae. The sequence goes on from JALGBA010002132.1 coordinate 144,189, forward strand.
GCTCTGCTTTTCCCCCTGATCGACTCTGGAATCTGTCTTATTTAACACCAGGCTAGAGATGAAAACACTGAATGCAACATTCCTTTTCCTGTTTGGGAAATTGAACTTCTCACTCTCCATTTTTTGCACCATGCTTTGAGTTCCGTCACTTTTTCAGCCTATTTTACCCTCGGGGAAATTTGTTTTTTCTACATCTTTCCAACTCATTTGTTGTTGTTAGTTGCGAAGTCGTGTCCGACCCATCGCGACCCCATGGACAACGTTCCTCCAGGCCTTCCTGTCCTCTACCATCTTCTGGAGTCCATTTAAGCTCACGCCTACTGCTTCAGTGACCCCATCCAGCCACCTCATTCTCTGTCGTCCCCTTCTTCTCTTGCCCTCCATCTTTCCCAGCATCAGGCTCTTCTCCAGTGAGTCCTTCCTTCTCATTAGGTGGCCAAAGTACTTGAGTTTCAACTTCAGGATCTGACGTTCCAACTCATCTTGGCAGTCAATTTGTGAATGAGCAGGTCCACCGGCTCAAAAGTATTAGGATCCTCTGATGCAAGATGTGAACATCTGGAACCAGTTGTGCAGCCGATGACTGGACGGTTCTGACCAACGCCCTCTCTAGAAAAACTTTAAGAAATAATTTTTAAAAAGGACTTAGCAGCTCTCCCTAAGTTGTAGTGATTTTTTTTATCTTGCAACTGAAGCTATACAAATATTCTGAGGATATGTCAGGAGGCTGTGAGTTCGATCCTAGGTAGGGGCAGATATTTCTCTCTCTGGGTGCAGAATGAAAATATCTGCTCTGAGCTCCATATAGGCGTCAGGAAGGGCAGCCAGCCAGTAAACGCTCAGCTCCATTCAGTTGCCTCAGCTCCACTCTTAATGCAAAGGATTACAGGGTCGTTAAAAGAAGAAGAAAAAATGAAGACTATACAAGGCTGAGTTAAGTCTGCCTGGTAAAACAACCAGGAAAAACTGATCATGTCAGCAAACAGAAGTTTAATTCATTTTTTGGTCACCAAAGAAGCAGTGACGGGAGCCAGAAGCCAAGGAAGAAGAATCTGAAGCCATCTTTTTTTCCCTAATTTCTTTTAGCCCAGAAATGGCTCAACTGACTGACAGAAATAGTCATATGGCTACTACATGGGAGCTTGCAAAAGTTTGATTCTTTCCTGCCATTTGGGGTTATTTAGATTCCTACAAAACGGATCTTGTAATAAACCCACTGAAATTGTTGCTTCTTACCAAATCTGTTTTGCTTCCCTCTTAAGTGAAACTTGAATTAATATATATATATATATATATATATCTGTATCTATGTGTGGGCTGGAGCACCCGATACATATACATATACATATACATATACATATACATATACATATACATATACATATACATATACATATACATATACATATATACATATATACATATATACATGTGTGTGTGTGTATATGTATGTATGTATGTATGTATGTATGTATGTATGTATGTATGTATGTATATATGTATATAACACAGCAATAGTTATTTAAGGCCTAAAGAGACACAAAACATAGCTGACATTACTAAATAGTTTTAGAGTATCTAAGAGCAAAGAGGAGCAGTTTTACAAACCAAGGGATTAAAATCTTCTAAATATGTTCACGTTGAATTATTACATTATTTATCGGCTTCTTCATAACCAATTTTTAACCAGAAAAATAAAAGCTCCTTTATACATGCGTTTTGCAAGGCAATTATGCCTTTGTCAGTTTAAAAGGACAGCGGCAGCCCATCCTTTTAAAAAAAGGATTTAAAAATCTTTTTTTAAAAAAAGGCTTTTTCTTTTTAACAGAGTATTTTTCAAATCAAACGGTGTCATCAAAGATTTACCACGCACTTCCCCAATTTTTGAATCATAAGAAGAAAATTCGTTCTTTTGTCACTGCTTTATTATCACACAGCCCTATTTCCATGTTTTTAATCTACAAACAAGTATGTTTCTTTGGGACTTAAAAAAAGGAAATACAGGCTTATTGTTTTGCGTAATTAAACTGACCACCAACTCACAACTTTTTCCATTATTATTAAACAAATCCAATATTTATTACATACATAATTCTTCAATATAACATCTATTTAATTATATATGTATACGTATATATAATCCAATATAATGTATATTCAATTATGTATATTCGACATAATTATATGTAACATTAAATACCTCTTTAATAGCACACAATTATCTGTACTTGTCTTTGTTTTTTCCTTAAACCACAACATGTTTGTCAGCTGTGTAGTGATCAGACTGAAATTCAAGACACCAGAACAACCTAATTATAGAAAAGGGAACGATTTTTATTTCATTTTTAATATTTCTTCAAATATCTAGAGTTTTAATTTTAGCAGAACATGCACTTTTTGCACAAAAGCAAACCTCTACACAGCAGGAATAAAAAACAAAACACTTTTTACATCCTACACGATCCCAGTTTAGAACCGAAATCCGCACAAATTGTGCTCTTTTTTTTTTGGGTAGAAGAGTTAGAAAACAAATGCAGTATTATGTCCCGGTGTATACTGTGATTTGAAAAGTCAGAAAATATCTTTATTTGAATCTGGGCTTATCTTTCAGCTATAGGACCCAATGCATCATAAATGGGATGACACGATTAAAATATACATGATGACAATGATTGATGGATTCCAACCGTAATCTTGAACTGAATACACTCAAAACTGTAGAGAGGATAGTAGATTTTAGAAGGAGCTCTCCTACTCTACCACCTCTTACAATCAGTGGTGGGATTCAAATAGGCGAGCAACCGGTTCTCTCTGTGGGTGCCACTTCCGGAAGTCCATTCTGGGCCTGGGCCACAAAAAATTAGCTACCGGTTCTGCCGAAGTGGTGCGAACCGGCTGAATCCCACCACTGCTTACAACATTAGCCAATACAGTATCAACAGGAGAGACCTTCAAGTTTCTAAGCTGTATCATCTCCAAGGACTTGCGATGGACACCTAACATGAGAGCCATCATCAAAAAGGCACAACAGAGAATGTTCTTCCTACCTCAACTCAAAAAGCTCAGATTGCCGAAGGATCTGCTGAGACAGTTCTACAGAGGATTTGTTGAGTCTGTCTTTTGCACCTCCGTAACTGTCTGGTTTGGCACGGCAACCAAACAGGAGCGGGACGGACTTCACGGATAGCTAGGACTGCAGAAAAATAACAACGTCAAGCAGCCTGCCTTCCATGGAGGACCTGTATCCCGCACAAGCCTGAAAGAGGGCAGGGAAAATATCTACAGACCCCTCACATCCTGGATGTAAACTGTTTCAGCTTCTTCTCTCAAGACGACGCTATAGGGCAGGGGTTCCCAACCCCTGGTCTGTGGACCGGTAGCGGGCCGCGGCATGCCAGCAACCGGTCCACACAAACAAGCAAAGCCCCATCCGCGGGATGCAGGCAGCACACAAAACCACACCCCCTCTGGTCCGTGGAAAAACCTCTCCCCATGGAACCGGTCCCTGGTGCCCCAAAGGTTGGGGACCTCTGCTATAGGGCATTGCACAACAAAGCAACTGGACACAAAGATAGTTTTTCCCCCCCGTGCCATTACTCTGCTAAACAACTAATTCCCACAACAAGGAGAGAAGCAACCTAGAACTAAGGAGGGATTTCTTTAGCAAGTGAGGACAATTAATCAGTGGAACAACCTGCCTCCAGAAGTTGTGACTGGAAGTTTTTAAAAAGAGACTGGACGGCCATTTGTCTGAAATGGTATATGGTTTCCCGCCTGAGCAGGGGGTTGGACTAGATGACCTCCAAGGTGCCTTCCAACTCTGTTATTCAAAGCTTTTTGATGCCACCCTAACCTCTCTCCTCTTTCAAATATCTACAAGATTACAAAGATGAGGGATACGTCCTACTACTTTAGTCAGCAAACGTTTTACACATTCGATAGCTATTTTATTTTTTGCCACAGCTATTAAGATTTTCCCTCAAACGACAATGGATCTAAATTTTCCAGATTGTTAATCGTCCCGTATATCTCCCTTGGTAACAATCGAAGAAAAGTTTATTAATTTTTGATTGCACAAATATTCCTAAATAAGCCCCCAATGTAACCAACATTTTATTTTACTTTGCTTTAGGATAACTAATAAAAATTAGATTTCATCTCAGCCAGTTGACTTATTTTAGACTGTTTATACGTTTTCCTACTCTCTAATACGGTTGTTTTTATTTTGTTGTGGTGTTTTCTTTGTGTCTTTGCCTTTCCGTTTGTCCCCGACTAGTCATAAACCGAAAGTCCTAAGGTTATACACAAGATTTATTTTTTTAAAAACCCAAGTTAAGATTTGGTTTCACATTTGAGAACCTTATTTAAAATCAAGCTATATTTAGGCTTAAAAGCCTAAATACAGTGCTTAATAAGTAGACTAGGTCTGTTTGGTAGTTTTTATATAAAATCTGGGTTGGTTTGGTTTACCAACTGCTCAATTAGGATAATTTTTGTCTGCTGCACGTACTTAAACTAGAACAAACAGAAACAAATTTCTTAAGTCACTTTTTTTCAGTTCCACTGTAATTTTGGATGGTCACTAAAAGAACTGTTGTAAGTCAAGAACTACCAGTAGTAAGAAGAAAGCTATTGTAGCAAGGAAAGCGTTACTGAAATGTTAAACTCCATCTTATTTAGTAAAGTTTGCCTGAGTTAAAGACAGAGGAACGAGAGGATAGGATAAGCATATATTGTCAGCAAGGTTAGCAATTTCCCAGAAAGATCTCTAGAAAGTAATAATAATAATAATAATAATAATAATAATAATAATAATAATAATAATAATAATAATAATAATAATAATAATAATAATAATAATAATAATAATAATAATAATAATAATAATAATAATAATAATAATAATATAATAACGTTGGAAGGGACCTTGGAGGTCATCGAGTCCAACCCCCTGCTCAGGCAGGAAACCCTATACCATTTCAGACAAATGGCTGTCCAGTCTCTCTTTAAAAACTTCCAGTGTTGGAGCATTCACCGCTTCTGGAGGCAGGTTGTTCCACTGGTTAATGTTCTAACTGTCAGGAAGTTCTCCTCAGTCCAGGTTGCTCTGTCCTTGACTAGTTTCCATCCATTACTTCTTGTCCTGCCCTCAGGCGCCTTGGAGAATAGCTTGACTCCCTCTTCTTTGTGGCAACCCCTGAGATATTGGAAGGCTGCTATCGTGTCCCCCCTCATCCTTGTCTTCATTAAACTAGACATGCCCAATTCCAGCAAACGTTCCTGATATGCGTTAGCCTCCAGTCCCCTAATCATCTTTGTTGCCCTTCTCTGCACTCTTTCTAGAGTCTCAACATCTTTTTTACATCGTGGTGACCAAAACTGGATGCAGTATTCCAAGTGTGGCCTTACCAAGGCCACACTTGGAATACTTTCCCAGTATTTCTGGGAAATGAGCAATGCACCCATAAAACACCTGGACAACTAACTCTAGATTATAAAATGCTATTTAACACTCTTGTCAACAGGACTTTAACTGTGTGTTCTCAAGCAAGGCCTTTTATGCTGTTTTCTTCGCCTGTGAGATGTCCAGCCTTAGCAGAAAGTGGGGGAAAAAATCTGAATAGCTATTTTAGACAGACCAAAGAATAGCTTGTAAGGGATTCCTAGCAGTTATTCTCCATTATCTCTAAATGCAATCAAATATGTGAAAAAAGGATGCAATGGTATACACAAGGAGTCACCACACTTGGTGTCAACTATCCAGTTGGCATTTCCAGAAAAAGAAACTCCTGAGACATGATTTTACCAAGCGTATAATACTTTACTGAAAATTTACATGAGCGCAGAAAAAGCGAAACCAGCTCTGGTTTTCCCACTCAAAAGCTTACTTAATTAAACAATAGATTCCCTCGCCCCCACCCACCGGGTGTTCACATTGTCCAATGTTAATAGTTCTTCTTGTTATGGGAAAAGTCCACTTCTCCGTCGAGTATCTGCGTTAGTGACCTTGGCGTTATCATCGCCAAGCTCTCAAAGACACCTTAGTTGGTGAAAGGGCAAATCAATCATGACACTTGGCAATTTTTAAGACTTCTGGACTTTAACTCCCAGAATTCCTCAGCCAGCATACCATAGCTGGCTAGTGAATTCTGGGAGTTGAAGTCCACAAGTCTTACAAGTTCCAAGTTTGGAGACCCCTTGAATACACCAATATAGCCAGAACACTAGCATTCCTTCACACAACTGCCACACACACACACACACACACACACAATTTTGCCAGCATAAAGCCTCTGAGGACCACAACTAATCCCAGATTACTGATGCAGTGTCAGAGGGGACAAGACCCCTGCAAGCTTTGAGTTATGCCTCAGTTTACCCAAAGGCATACAATCCCTTTGTTTGTGTATCGTCCTGCACCCACATAGAAAACACACTGAACACAGCTTTTGCTTGGAGGAAAGAAGACACACTGACAATTGTGGAAATGGCTGTTTCAAACACTGAAGCAAACTTGCGACAGTAACTATACCCTTCTATTATTTGCACGCAGAAAGAGAAGAAAAATATATAGTTGTTTTACAGCTGCCGGCAGTAGCCAAATGACAACTTTTGCAATCTCTTTCACTTAGAAGCCGACTGTTATGTTTCCATTTCTCTTGGCAAGGAAAATGCAGCAATGTTTTGACCCTCAGATGTGGCCATTAATGGCACTTTAATGAACTGCTGAATTCCAGCAACAGACGACGAGGGCTCTGGAAACTGCATTAATTGGCCACATCTATTGCAAAAGTACATGGTCTTCTCATTAGATGTTTCTTGTGTCCCTTCTCAAGAAAATATAAAATGCAGAGTATCTCTAGAAGGAATCTTTTAACTAAATCAAGATAGAGAAGAACCCAAATTCCATGCAAACTACAAAAAGCCACCAGAGTGGATGGCTTATACTGTAAATCTAAAAGAGGGAGTCAAGCTATTCTCCAAGGCACCTGAAGGCAGGACAAGAAGCAACTGGATGGAAACTAACCAAGGAGAGAAGCAACCTGGAACTAAGGAGAAACTTCCTGACAGTCAGAACAATTAACCAGTGGAACAACCTGCCTCCAGAAGGTGTGAATGCTCTATCACTGGAAGATTTAAGAAGAGATTGGACAACTATTTGTCTGAAGTGGTATAGGGTTTCCTGCCTGAGCAGGGGGTCGAACTAGAAGACCTCCAAGGTCCCTTCCAACTTTATTATTATTGTTGTTGTTGTTGTTGTTTCAGTGGCTATGTGATAGGACAGGGCTGTTGCAAGCGGTGTAGATTTCATCTCACAAAACTTTTTCAAACCACGAATAAGCCAGCTACCCTCTTAAAACACTTCAGCCTTTTCCCAAAATTATATGCAGTAAAAGATATTGTTCCTTTAATATTTTTTTGGCAGGTGCTATCTTTGTACTCCTGCACAGTTTCTGGAAATCAAATCCAAAACACTGCACAGCCCCGAAATATACCAGAATATTTTAATTAACAACCTCGAGTAAGCAGCAACGAGAAGTGATGGCATGTAAACGGTTTCCAGAGCGCGTATATATTTTAATATTTCATTCCTCGCGAGTCTTTCCAAGCTAATATCCCAGCATGAATCATTTGGTTAGTAACTATTGTTAAGTCCTGCATTATTCATCATTATTTTTCAAAGGGGCTTTTAAATAAATACACAACATTAAAATGAAAGATGACATTGACGCAACGGAGAGATCGTCCCATTCCTTCATAAGAAAGGGAAGGACCGTCGACTCTTAAGGGCCATTTTTAAAATACCAATACAATTCAATAAATGTTGTTTTTGGGAAATTTAATTATTTGTCACAAGTGCTATCAGGGGCAAGTTTCCATGGGAAGGTTGTAAACGGCTTCCATCTGAGAAGTAATTGATTCCATTTTTATCACTTGTACAACTTTATGGGCCGGTTCTCATCCAGCAAGATCATAACATCTATTTGCGGCAAATTACGCATTGTAATTCCTCACTGAAAAGCTGTAATAGAAAACGAAAAAATGCTAATTTATGCTGTAAACGGAAGCAGAAAATCATAATCGTCCATTGTAAACATTGGGAACTAAAAACCGCTCTTGCAAATAAATCATAAAATAGAATAAATAAAGGGAGGGAACGCTCAGAGGCAATTACAAAAGGAAAAGTTTGGGTTCCTAATTAGGAAGCCAACTGATAACCATTCGAAATTTGCCCCCCCCCAAAAAAAGTAAATATTAATTTTCTAAAACTATAATTTACATAATGCCAGAAGGGTTTTTGCCAAAAATCTTGTCTTTGAGATAGGAAAGGAAGAAGAAATACATCTGATTAAAGTACACATCCTTTAAGCTACACATCTTCTCTTACAGATGTTCTACCCAGCTCTCTGGATGAATCCATAAGCACCTCTTCAGGTTTCTCAAGGTGCTCAACACGTTTAGAACATTTTGGACACAATGATGTCTTGTCAACCATATTTTCTCCTTAGCCTTCTTACATCCTTGCATACTCTCCCTTCGGTCCATCTCTGGAACTTTCCTCAGAAGTGGCTGCTATCTGTGGAGTTCTTTCCCTTTGGTCCATTTCTAGAACCTTCCATAGAAGTGGCTGCTATCTGTGGAGACCTCTCCCCTCGGTCCATTTCTAGAGACTTCCTCAGAAGTGGCTACTATCTATGGAGTTCTTTCCCTTCGGTCCATTTCTAGAACCTTCCATAGAAGTGGCTGCTATCTGTGGAGACCTCTCCCCTCGGTCCATTTCTAGAGACTTCCTCAGAAGTGGCTACTATCTGTGGAGTTCTCCCCCTTCGGTCCATTTCTAGAGACTTCCTCAGAAGTGGCTGCTATCTGTGGAATTCTTTCCCTTCGGTCCATTTCTAGAACCTTCCATAGAAGTGTCTGCTATCTGTGGAGACCTCTCCCCTCGGTCCATTTCTAGAGACTTCCTCAGAAATGGCTGCAATCTGTGGAGTCGTCTTCCTTCAGTCCATTTCTAGAACCTTCCTTGGAAATGGCTGCTATCTGTGGAGTTCTCTCCCTTCGGTCCATTTCTAGAGACTTCCTCAGAAATGGCTGCTATCCGTGGAGTTCTCTCCCTTTGGTCCACCTCTGGAAACTTCCTTAGAAATGGCTGCTACCTGTGGAGTCCTCTCCCTTCAGTCCATTTCTAGAACCTTCCTTCTCGGGGTCATGTGATCCCCTTTTGCAATGTCCATGGGGAAGCCGGATTCACTTAACAACCATGTTATTAACTTAACAACTGCAATGTTTCAGTTAAGAACTGTGGCAAGCAAGGTCATAAAGCTCCCTTAACAACTGTCTCCCTTAGCAACATAAATTTTGTGCTCGATTGTGGTCGTTAAGTTGAGGACTGCCTGTACAGAAGATTCAGCAGCAATACGCCTAGATTGTCACTGCAAAGGAGGAACCAGTTGTGTCATTTGTTGGTTGAACAATCTGTCAAAATCCTGTAAGCCAAACTTCCCGTTTAAGAGTCCTTGCAACGAAAATACCTCAGAATCAAAAAAGCATATATTAATCAACAGCCTGATGAACGTGCTCCTCTACCAATTAATCTGATTGCAAATCAGGTAATGGAAGACATATTAAGACATCAGCTATGTTTATTTTTCAGAAAAACGTGGAATAACAAAGCCAGAAAATTTGCAATCTTGAAACGCCGGATCTGAGGTAGCACAAGGGTGCTTTGATAGGGTTGAAGATATTTGTCTGAGTAGCTGGGGATCCCTCACCAGCGCAAACAGACATCCCCACAAATGAACATTAAAGTATTTTGTGGCTCACACCCATCCCAAAGTTTCACACTCATTTTGTGTGGAATTCCATTCCGGAGGAGAAAACGAATACGGCAGCTGCCCTAAGAGACAAGACTTCTTTCATCCATGTTCCTGAGCCTACACAAAGACAACAAACATGGAGTCTCCCGTGATTGAAATCCGTCACCACAAATTACAAGTAGTGATCGGCCTACAACTAAAAGGGCGCACAAAATTTCAAGTTGACATTTGTTAAGTGAGTTTTGCCCCATTTTACGGCCTTTCTCGCCCCGGTTGCTAAGTGAATCGCTACCGTTGTTCACCTAGCAACACGGCTGTTAAGTGAACCTGGCTTCCCCCGTTGACTTTGCTTGTCAGAAGGCCGCCAAAGGGGATCACGTGACTCTGCCACCGTCATAAGTACATGCCAGTTTCCAAGCATCTTAATTTTGATCACATGACCGTCGTTAAGTGCAATGATCGTAAGTGTGGAACTCTGCATGACTTTGTATTTAACAGTTCTGGACAATACTGTTTGAGAGAATTTGTGTTGCCGTTGTTGGCTGTTATCCACAGTAGAATGTGAATAGGCTTTCTGTAATTTTATTGCCTGCCTCATTAGAGATTCTGTATTATATTCAAGCCAATCTCCAGAGTGACATATTGTACTATTGATATACAAAAGCATAATTTTAATGTTAACTCCTTGCAGGGAAGAACTATTCCGCTGCTATACAATACACAAATGGTTTCTGGAGGGAAAAAAAAAACCTTTTGAAATTTTGTTGTGCCTAGCACTACACTTCATCCATAGTGGTCTATTATTTTCATGGTTAATGGTTGAGAAGTGATTTATTAGGAAGTGTGAATTCAAGATTGTTGGAATAAATTGTGGCTGGATAATTGAGTCTGGCTGAAATTGAAATGAACCCACTCCCTTTCTTTTTTTTCCAAGAGATTTACTAAGTGTGTACACACAAGCATTCCCCAGGTATTATGACATACGTGAGTAATTTCATTTTAACACCTGCGTGTAAGATTATAGTGAGCCTGAAAAGTCAGTACAGACAGTCCTTGACTTAAGTAAGATCCCCAAATTTTTGTTGCTAAGCAAGACAGTTGTTAAGTGGGTTTTACTCCATTTTATCACCTGTCTTGCCACAATTGTTAAGGGAATCAGTTGTAAACATGGTTGTAAAGTGGATTCCCCGTTGACTTTGCTTGTCGGAAGGTCGCAAAAGGAGATCACGTGACACCGCAGCCGTCGTAAGTATGAACCAGTTGCCAAACATCTGTATTTTGATCGCATGACCATGGGGATGCTGCAATGGTCTTAAGTGTGAAAAATGGTCAAAAGTCACCAAAGGTGCTTTTTCAAAAGGCAACTGGACTTTATTTTTCTTTGAAGATGTTTCGCTTCTCATCCAAGAAGCTTCTTCGGTTCTGACTGGACTTTCTTTGTTTTTGCTTGAAGACGTTTCGCTTCTGATCTAAGAAGCTTCTTCGGTTCTGACTGGACCTTCTTTGTTTTTGCTTGAAGGCGTTTCGCTTCCCATCCAAGAAGCTTCTTCGGTTCTGACTGAATGGTGGATTTATATTCCTGGTAAACAGCTGGAACATCTTCAAGGAAAAATAAAGAAAGTCCAGTTGCCTTTTGAAAAAGCACCTTTGGGACAACCATGACCTGGACCATGACCTCCGTAGACATCTGCTGGTGGTTTTTTATTATTATTATTTCACCTGTAATCCCATAGACAGGAGTGAGATGTTGGAGACCCAGAAAGGGATCTGGCTTGGAGTCAGATTTTTCCCTGGATTCCTGCGTTCCATTCATCCTTCAGCACAGCAAAGTCTCCTTTGATTGTGATGAAGAGGATTATCTGCAATTTGCAAGCCTGCTTTTCATTCTCCTGACTTTTAACAACAGTCAAGTATTTATGATTTATCTCTCTACTTTCTCCCCTTAGCCTTAGCATCAAAGATAAATTTGGAACCATGAAACCTGGTCCTGCTTCTGGAAACGCTACTTTTCGTCTCCCCAGCTGCAATAATGAATACCAATAACAGTTTCCTATTATGTGTAGTAGCAAAATCATAGATCACCCTACTTCAGTTTTGCCTGTAAACCACAGATAATATCTTTCTATTTCGGAGAACTGGTGTCTGTTTCCTCTAAATTGCGCTAAAAACTACAATTTTCTTTTCATGTGTAGCCATTCTATAGCTTTCAAACATGATCAAATGAAAGTGGACAATTTGAGGGGGGGGGAAACCCTACAGTACTTAATATCAATGCTCAGTTTAACTCCTTGCACATATATTCAATTTTTACAATGACCGAAAATCTGATTCCCTATTCCCCACAAATTAACATCGATAAATAGGATGCATAACTCTTACATATTTTGGACTATAATCACTGGGCATTCTTTACTCGTTCAAAAACACAGGAAGCTTCTTCTAATGTTGGGTTGATTAAGAGAAAGCATATGATAACAGGCATACATTGATAAGATTTAAGTTTGCAGAGCTGAAGGTTGGTTGCTGAATGTGATAAAAACCAATATATAATGGGAATCAATATATGTAATGCCCATTAAAGGGCTCAACACTGAGCAGAGAGCAAGGCAAGGATGTGTGATGTGGTTACAATTATTTAAAGTATTTGTGAATAAATATAAAACAAAGGATTGTGGCCATACCAGGTGTGTTTTATTTGGGGACATGAATGTCCGCATACAATTATTTGCAGGTGATAAGGACTGTTATAGGGAAAAAGGTCTGGATTTATCTTCCTTAGTGCTGGAGGCCAGGGCAATAGGTTTTACAGCAAGAATCCTGAAATGAGAAGGAAATTCTTGACCAGGAGAACTATTAAGTAATGCAACAAGCCTGCCTCCTAGAGTTGTGAGTGCTCCATCACTGGAGGTTTTCAAACACAACTTGGACAGCCATTTGTGTGGGAAGAATCTGAGGATCCCACTCTACAATCTTATGTCAGCTGTGAACGCAAATAATTTACAGGGAATGGCAAACGTTGTGGGGCAACGAGGAGTACGGATACGAAAATTAACGTATCAATGATCAAGGTAGTTGTGTTGACAGGGAAAATTAAGTCAACGATGCAGGTCACCCATAAATGTCGAAGAACTAAAGCAATTAGATGAAGGGTAAAGTTTATTAAACACTGGAAAATGGAGAAATTTCAAGGCATGTAAATGTTAGAAGGACAGCGCCTGGCGTGTTGTCACTGGCAAAAGAATAAAAATGTTTGTGTGTACTGTCACGGTGTGCTTCTGCCCACTTTGTGCACTGAATGCACAAAGAGGGCATTTAAAAGCCTGCATGGAAAACAAGATATGAGTCAAGAATGAATGGAGCTGGATGAAGGTGGACCAAATACCAAAGAAAGTTAGCAGCCTGAAAGAAATGTTCTTTTTTTAAAAGTTTTTATTGATTTTTTCATACAGTTCAGTAGTACTTGTTCAACAAAGGTGTTGTCTGAGTTTATCATTCACTAATACAAATTTAATTCCTAATCCTTTATTCTTTTCTCCAGCCATTGATAACATAAGTCCCAAGTTTGATAGTATTCTGTTTCTTCTTTTTCTTTCAACCTCAAAGTAAGTCTGTCCATTTCCGCACATTCTAGTATTTTTTAAATTATTTCTTCCTCTGGTGGTATTTCTTCATTTTTCCAATATTGTGTGAATATGATTCTTGCCGTTGTTATCACATGTAGAATCAGGTATATACTTTGAAAAAATAATCAACCAATGAATCAGTGAACACCTAGAGACAAACAAAGTCATTACCAAAAGCCAACATGGGTTTGTCAAAAACAGATCATGCCAGACAAACCTTATTGCATTCTTTGACCAGGTGACAAAATTAATGGACCAGAGGAATGTTGTGGATATAATTTACTTGGACTTCAGTAAGGCATTTGATGAAGTAGACCACAACCTACTTCATTTTCATTAGCTTCTTGTAACATTTTCAATTTGATTCTAGCTTTCTTTCCTTGCCAAATAAATTTCAGAATTAGTGAATTTAAGTCAGAAAAAAAAATATTCTCCAGTTTTATAGGTATCGTTTGGAATAAAAATAATATTTTTGGTAATATATTCATTTTCACCGTAGCAATTCTTCCTAACATCGACAGTGGCGAGTTTTTCCATTTTTCCAGGTCCAGTTTTATTTGATTCAGTAATTTTATATAGTTATCTTCTTTCATCGTTGAACATCTTGCTGTTAGATATATTCCCAGGTATTTAAGCTTTTTGACTATTTGTAATTCTAATTTTTCTGACTTTTTTTTTTGTTTATCTTTAAGATTTTTAATTATCACTTTAGTTTTTTCTCTGTTTATCTTCAGTCCTGCTATCTCTCCAAACTCTTCTATCTTTTCCAATAATTTAGGGATCATCTCTAAAGGTTCCTCTAGGATGAATAAATACCAAGTCATCTGCAAATGCTTGCAGTTTATAAGTTTCACCTTTTATTTCTAGTCCTTTAATTGCTGTGTCTTGTCTTAATATTTCTATTTAAAACTTCCAAAGTTAGGATAAATAACACTGGAGATAGTGGACATCCTTGTCTTGTCCCTTTTCTTATATCAAAGTATAATCTCCATTTACAATCACTTTTGCTTTTTGATTGTGGTGTATTGTTTCAATCATATTTATAAAGTTTTGTCCAAAGTCCATTGTTTTTAGTTGTTGGGTCATAAATTGCCAGGAAACATTATCAAATGCCTTTTGAGCATCTAGAAATACTGGTGCCAATTGTTTCCCTGGATGCATTTCATAATATTCCAATATGTCCATTATAACTCTTATTTTTTATTTGTCTCTTTGGTAGAAATCCATTTTGATCTGGATGTATAAATTCAGATATAATTTGTTAGCAAGAGACACATATAAAAAAAAACAATACTATAAACTTTTGGGATATCCCAAAATTGGAAAACTTTATTATGCATCAGCACAACAACAAAAAAAGAGGAGTAGCTGTATACGTCAAAGAGACAATAGACTCTAAAATGATTTATTCGGATGAAGAAGGAAGAATTGCGATGGTAGAAATATTTTTACATCAAAAACAAATACTTTGGGCAGTAATATATGCACCAAACAATAAACAAGAAGAATTTTTTCAAAATCTTCATTGAAAAATAACAGAAATGGAATACCAAAATATTTGCCTAGTAGGAGATTTTAACGCAATAGTAGATGGGACATTAGTCTATAAAAGTAGCAAAACAGGAAAAAGAGGAAGAAAAAGATTACCTAAGACTTTTTTTAACATGATAGAGGAAATTGGGGTACAAGATATTTGGAGAGAAACGAATCCAGAAAAACTACAATACACATTCTATTCGAATAGCCATGAATCTTGGTCCAGAATTGACATTTTGGGTGACACCTGAATTAAGAACCAATAGAATTAGGCACATGGGCAGATCATAACCCTTTAAAAACGACATGGAAAGGAATACAAAAAATCAAGATGGACCTTGAACCAATCCATATTAAAAGAAAAAGAATTTATAGAATTAGCAACAAAAGAAATGTAGCTTTTCTTTAAAGAAAATAAAAAAGAAGATACAACATTACAAAATGCATGGGATACAGCCAAAGCATGTTTTAGAGGTGTAGCTATAACATATATATGGCAAAAAAAATAAAGAAAGAAAAAAGACAACAACATATACTGTTAAGGGAAGAATTCAAAAAACTGGAATTAGAACTACAAATAAATCCACAAAAGAAAATACTGAAAAGACAAATGGAAATAAATTACACTTAATGGAATTGGAAAAATTGGCACAGCAAATTAAAAGAGCAAAACAAAACTTTTTTTTGAAAAGGCAAATAAACCAGGAAGATGGCTAGCCTACAAATTTAAAAAACAGAAGGAGAAAAAACTGATAAACAATTTAGTAGACGAAAAAGGCTGTTTGCAATTTTAAAATGAAGAAATAAAAAAGATAATTCAAGAATATTATGAGAAACTGTATGATATAAAAGAAATTTCATGGGAGAAAACGATTCAATATATGGAAAAAAATAATTTACCAAAAGTCTCAGAAAACTTCAAAACTATGTTAAGTGAAAAAATAACAATAATGGAATTGACAGAGGCTATAAGAAGACAAAAAAATGAAAAAAATAACGGGACCAGATGGGCTACCAGCAGAGTTGTATAAATGTCTACAAGATACACTAAGTGCACCGTTGAAAGACGTGTGTAATGAACTTTTGTTGGAGGCTAAACTCCCAAATACATGGACAGAAGCAAATATTACTTTAATACCACAAGAAGACTCAGATTCGACATAGATAAAAAATTACAGACCGATATCATTACTAAATGTGGACTATAAATTTTTTACTTCAATAATAGCGGAGAGACTGAAAAGATTAACTGAATTTACAGCCTGAAAGAAATATTCTGAGGTGGTATATGACAGTAGTCTTCCAATATCTGAGGGGCTGCCCCAAAGAAGAGGGAGTCAAGCTATTCTCCAAAGCACCTGAAGGCAGGACAAGAAGCAACAGATGGAAAGTCATCAAGGAGAGAAGCAACCTGGAACTAAGGGGGAATTAGTGACAATGAGAACAATTAATCAATGGAACAGCTTGCCTTCTGAAGTTGTGGGTTCTTCATCACTGGAGACTTTTAAGAAGAAAGTGGCTGTCCATTGGACAATGGCTGTCCCATGGATATTTGAGGGGCTGCCACAAAGAAGAGGGGGTCAACCTATTTTCCAAAGCACCTGAAGGTGGGACACGAAGCAACGGATGGAAATTAATCAAGGAGAGAAGCAACCTAGAACTAAGGAGAAAATTCTTAACAGTGAGGACAATTAACCAGTGGAACAGCTTGCCTTCAGAAGTTGTGGGTGCTCCATCACTGGAGGCTTTTAAGAGATTGGACAACCCTTTGTCTGAAATGGCACAGGGTCTCCTGCTTGAGCAAGGGGTTGGACTAGAAGACCCCCATGGTCCCTTCTAACCCTGTTCTTCCGACTCAGTCACCGAGAACCGAATTACAAAATGAACATGTGAAGGAAAACCCAAATGACTCCAAAGACGGAAGATCTTGAACAAGGCCCGGTGGAGTTTACTCCCTCTTTTAAAAAAAAATCAAGAACAAAAGACAAGATATGAAGTGAGGAGAGTTACAATGAAGGATTTGGGTGTGAACTAGATTCAGATTGTGTTTCTTTTTTTTCGCCTGTCCTTTATTTCCTTGGCTTACTATTCCTTAACCCCCCCCTTTTTTTTTTTTGTCCTTGTACATAATGCTGCTTATCCCCAAAGGGAACAGGACAATAGGTAGGCATGTATCTGTGTCCCCAAATTAAAAAAACAACCTGATCTCAGCGGATCAAAAACCATCCTCTTTGCCACAATGAGACTCACGAGGCTGCATTTGTGCATTTAATACCTTTCAGCAATACGCATTTTTATCTTCACACTAGCCAAGTGTATTCATTGATTTCTTGGGGACACGCAAAAATAAACATCTGCTACACTGAAGATGGGAACAAAGGGGTGGATGACCCCATTCTCGCTGCGCTCCACACCCCACACTTTTACATTTCGGCTAATTTACCTAAGCAGGTGATCCAGCCAAGGATTCTCCACCTTCTACACACTCCTGATTTCCTTCCTTGTTTGCATGCAGACTAACATCCCTCCTTCTCCTCCATTTTGAATGCTACTTTCTAAGCATACAAAGCAATGAATTGCAGATATTCCTCATTTATTCGAAGTGACGAGGACACCAAAAAGGTGACTTGTGACTTGTTTCCCCCCCCCTTAACGACCGTTGCAACGTCCCCATGGTTACATGATCAGAATTCGGACCCTTGGCAACTGACTCGTATTTATGACGCTCGCCGTATTTATCCCAGGGTCACGTGATCCTCCTTTTGCGACCGTCTGTCAAGCAAAGCCAATGGGGGAAGCCGGATTCACTTAACAACCGTGTTACTAACTTAACAACTGCAGAGATTCACTTAACCACTGTGGCCAGGAAGGTTGTAAAACGGGGCAAAATTAACAAATGTATCGCTTAGCAGCAGAAATTTTGTGCTCCATTAGAATCACAGAATTTTTTATTGGCGAAGTGCAGGGGATCTTCAAACTTGGCCCTTTTATGACTTGTGGACTTCAACTCCCAGAATTCCTCAGTTTCATCAAAATGGCCAACTGAGGAATTCTGGGAGTTGAAGTCCACAAGTCATAAAAGGGCCAAGTTTGAAGACCCCTAGTCTGGATCCAAGCCTGCAGTTTCATCAAAATGGCCGACTGAGGAATTCTGGGAGTTGAAGTCCACAAGTCATAAAAGGGCCAAGTTTGAAGACCCCTGGCCAAGTGTGATTGGACACATGAGGAATTTATCTCCGGTGCCTAAACTCATTATAGTCTTAAGCTGAGGACTACCTGTATATGTTTATATCCTTATGGACCATTATAGGCTAGCCTGAACGTTCTTATTAAAAGAGGATTTATTCATGTACAGGTGCTGTTTTCATATCAATTCTTTGAAGCTTTGCTTCTGAACTCAAATAGCCTTGCATTGTATCACTTTCTCTTCGTTTCTTCTGGGGCCTGAATCTGTTTTCTGTATGAAGGCCAAGCAGCAAATAATGGATAGTTGAAATAATACGTGGGGAGAGCATACTTGCAAATAGCTACTTTTCTGAGTAAATAACAAGCATGCCTGAGCTGTTTAGGCACAGAAGCTTTTTGCAAACTCTTTCTAGCTTCCTTAGCTATCGATCTGCTGTGGAAGAAAACAGATAACCCAGGATATGCAGGCTAATAAAGGTCTAAGGCAGGGGTAGGCAACCTCGGCTCTTTTATGACTCGTGGACTTCAACTCCCAGAATTCCTGAGCCAGCCATACTGAGGGGAAAGGGAGAGGTTTCCAAGCTGAGCCATGCTGGCTCAGGAATTCTGGGAGTTGAAGTCCACGAGTCATAAAAGAGCCGAGGTTGCCTACCCCTGGTCTAAGGACATTCAGTGCCTGTGTTGAAATAAACAAAACAAAAAAACCCACAAGACTGCAAATGTCAACAAAAAGTAACATTGCAAAAGAGCTTTTAATGGAGGTGCAGAACCAAAAAAAAATAAAAAATCTTTTCTATAAAACTTCTATTATCTAGGCAAGTTTGCAGCCTATCAGTTCTAAAGCCTTTATAAATTCTTTAAAAGAATTTATCTGAGTAAAACGTAGAACTGCTCTAGCTGTAAAAAATGAGTGCAGTTATACCTTTGCATGTTTTTCTTCTACCTGGTCAGAGATAAAAATACCAAGAGTGAAAGACAGCCACTGAAGAAATTTATTAATTTATGCATCGAAGTACATAGGAATTGCCTTTATATACTACTGTACATACCACCCAAAGAGCAGTATCGGAACAGCAAAAGTTAATATCTCCAAAAGATGAAAAATTATGAAAGGAATTCAGCTGCCTTCTGAACCCTTTAGAAAGCAGAGAAGTAAAAGCCAATTTTTTTTAAAAAAAAAAAACCTGGCTTTTTTTTTTCTGCCTACAAGAAAGCCAATCAGATTTCCTAAACAAAGAATTACGAATTTGGGTATTAATAAAAAGAATTGATCCTGGGTTTCCATAAAGCAAATTGAGGTTTGTGCAGAATTTTCAAGACCGGAACAGGTGTGTGAGTTTTCTGAGCATAGGAGAAAAAATAAATAAATTACGATTTGGGACAGTACAGAAATTTGGGGTGATCTGCCTACGGAGCGACGTGCTGCTAAACTGCAAATCTGAATTCTTAAGGGTTCGAGTGACTCGGACACCCCTATTTCTCTGCTCAAAGAATCTTACTGAACAAATAACACTGGCAGTCCTCTTTTAATGACCACTAATTGAGCACCAAAGTTACAATGGTGATTAATGTATGGTACTTAGGACCAATTCTCCAAGTTCTGGCCATCCACGGTACTCCTATAGCCACATGGTGCTTGGCAACTGTCCCTCACAATAGTTGTAGTGTCCAAGAGACACATGATGACTCTCGGTAACCCCAGCCGGCTTCCCACAGCAAAGTCAACGGGGAACCTGGCAGAGAAGTTACAGGTTGCTCCAGTAAGCCACTTACACCTGCGCTGCACAGCAACACAGCCACACCACACCTTCTACCTGCCTGCCAGCCAGCTTCGAACCCACCTGAGGATAGCAAAAGTGAGCGCTGGGCTTAAGGTCACTAAAGCAATCAAGTCACCTTATGACCCTAGAAATTCTGGTCTCATCATTAACCCTAACCCTAACCAAAACTAGACTTTTCAGAATTATTATCTAAGACTTTCTGCATTAAAATTAACCGTGGTTTTGCTTTATCAAATAGAATTTCCTAGAGACAAGTTCTTGAGATATTCCATGCCTGTGTACACGGAGATTCAAAAGTTAAACTCTGTAGCATTAACACTCAAATTTTTTTTGGGGGGGAGGGAATTCTGCTAACATATTTGCAAGCCTTGGATCATGTTTGTATTATGTAAGCAGTGTTTTGTTTACGTCCAATTTTATTGCGTTCCTTGCTCTGCCAGGAAATATTTAGCGAGCTCTATTTGAACGTCTATTGATATTTAAAAAGGCTGCTTTTGTATGGTATTAGATGTTCACAGAGTGCTCGTATTGATTTGGGGACAGAAATCTTATTTTCTGGACCCCTTTTATAAGGCTTTGTGTGATATATTGAAATGTGAGGGTTTCCTCCTTTAAAACAAATTGCATTGCTTACTTGCAGCAAACGCTTTTTTTTTTTTTTTTTTTCTATATTTAGAAATAAGATCAGTTAGTTGGCTTTGTTTCCGGAATTGCAGCAAGCAAAATAAAATAATGCAACCTATCTCAAACTTAAGCCGTGGCTGGATTATGCTAAACCGTCGCTTACAAATAGTAATTCTTTCATTTCTAATTGCAAATAAGTAATGAGCATTCAACTGCTATTTTCTAACACGATAGCAAGACCAGCAAAATTTCGAAGGTATCTTCTCTATACGTTTTTCTTTTCATTTGCAAGTGTAACTTAGATTTGGCCACCTGTAATATGGCCTACATGTGGCTACCACTGATAACATTAAGTAGCCCAGAATCCTGCCAGTAAAATTCTGACTGGTGCAAAGTTTGGGGGATTACACGATTCTTTTCCTGTATCACTGCCCTGGCTGCAATGGTGTACAGATGCAATTAAAAAGCAGATTATTATGATGACCTTAACCTGAAGAATTGCTGGAGGAATCTCCTTCTGCCACGTGAATCTGTTTATCTTTAAGATCAGAAGGTATATGCTTCTTGGATCTATGCAAAGGATTTGGTTAATCATTATATGAGAAATGACTCTCTCCACAGTAATGAATACAAGCAGGATACTAACACATTGCAAGAGCTAACCTATGCATCCTTGAAAAATAGCACGCGTATATCCGATTGAAGCCTAAGATAAGAAGGAATACAACAACCTTTGTAAGAAAGAAATGTATCATCTTAAATACTGTTGACTGTTGAGCAATATGTGAAGCACGTTAAATGAAACATAATGTGTTTTTGCAGCCTGGTGATTCATTCATGCGGTTTTTATTTGTTTTTGTATCAAAAAGTCAACTTGTTTTTATTTATAGTAACTAATGTGTCGAGCTTAACCCAACAGACTGCATAAACAGGCACACAAGAATCCACATGCAACTGATATATAAATGTATTGTAGAAAGACTCAGAAACCATGACTAAAGGATTCCAGTGGCTGTTGTTGTATCAAATGGAAGCTCCATAACAAACACTGTTTAAATTTCTTGCACCTTTTCCCTTCCCACTCTACGTAACCAAGCACTGTAGAAGCAAATCCCCTTTGGGCAGAAGACATGGCATTATCTGGATTGATCTACAAACAGGTTGTTTATTGTTAAACATGTGAGAACTAACCTTCACAGCAAATAAAAGCAAGTCTATGTAAACAACTGCTTGAAAATACTGCTTGATTTAATTTATTGCTAATTAAGTTGGTTCTTTTATTCTGACAATGCTTTTCAGTTGGGAAATTGTGTTCTAATTAAGAAAACTTATTATTTTAATGCCTGTTTTTAGATTGTGCGGGCTGCTACGAAAGCTTTGTTTCTAAAAAAAAAAAAAAGATAATTGGGATAGTTTATGAAAAGGAAAAACCAAAAGCTTGCATTTCTTGTGCTAATACATTCCCTTTTTTTCTACCTAACATTAACCTCCTGCACTTATTTAAGTAAAATGTAAACTTTTCAAAGGTTTGCAGACCTGCTAAAAATAGGACATCCTTCTACACTGTCATTTTTGACTTTCAACAGAAATTAAACAGGTTGAACAATGAAGCGGGGCAGATTTATCATTTTCCCAATTAAAATACAAATTTACTATAAAAAGATGATTTGTAAAAACCGCGTTCGATGCACCAGTATTTAAAGCTCGAAATTAGTTAGCGAAACCGTTTTTCATTCAAAGAATCTGATTTCAACTTGACATTGTTAAACATAAACCATTTCCTTAATAGCGGGTGAAGAGATTCGTAGACAATAAGTAAGTTGCTGCATAGATTTAAAAAAAAAAAAAAACAGGAGTGGTCCTCTCTTAATTGCCTAAAGGGAGAATTTTCTCCATCTTCACCCTGTTTGTACATTTATGTTTGCCATGAAAAACATGCTGCCATGACTCCTAAAGCTGTCGTTATAAAAATCAGCTAGATTGCAATGTACGTTGTTACACGTTTTCTTGTAACGTTAGCCAGATGGAGGAGGAGATTAAAAAGAGCCAACAAGCGTCAGAAGGTGGCAATCCCCGTCTCTTAACTAGGACCACTTCTTCGCTGCCCACCCTAGATTTGCAAAGTCATCCATCACGCTGACTCGACAGCCAGCACCTTCCTCATGGGGGGGGGGAGCTAATAAATATTTCCTCCTGGCCAGAGACACACTCAAGAGTTCAATATTTATGTGGAAGGTGCAACCAACTTAGTTGTCGGGGGGTCTAGAAGGCATCACCAATAAAGCTTTGTGCCACAAAGGGGTCTCTCTCTCTCTCTCTCTCTTTCTCTCTCTCTCTCTCTCTCTCTCCCCCCCCCCCTTTCTTTCTCTTGCTGTTAGCACCCAATGATCTCTCAGACTTCCTGGTGTAAAAACAACTCCTAGAGGGAGGGAAGGAGGAGGAGAAGGAGACGGGCAGCATCTTGATCCCGAGCTGGGAGGTGTAACCTTAAACTGACAGCTGCTAGTTTGGGGGAGCTTAGTTTCCTGGAAACAGGAGCTACCAAAGGCATGTTTTTTTCCCATGAGCTCAGCAGTGCTCTGCGCTCCAGAGAAGCGAGGAGGAAGAGGAAGAAACTGGAGATCTTGCCTGCCGCTCTCCTCCTCCTCCTCCCTTCTCTTCTCCTTCCCATCCTTCTTTTTCTCTTTCTCCTCTTCCTCCTCTCCTTCCCATCCTTCTTCTTTTCCTCTTTCTCTCTTTCTCCTTCTCTCCCTCTCCTCCTCCTCCTTCCTTCTCTTTTCCTTCACATCCTTCTTTTTCTTTCTCCTCTTCCTTCTCTCCTTCCCATCCTTCTTCTTTTCCTCTTTCTTTCTCCTTCTCTCCCTCTCCTCCTCCTCTTCCTCTGAAGTCAATTTGCCAATTCTGCCAGCTGGAGCAGCTCACCTTCTTCCTCGCCCCGTTATTATTCCACCACCAAAGGTCTCCTTTTCCTGCACAAGCTTGCAAAGCAAACCGTACCATTATTATTATTTTTTTGAACGCCTGTAGAGTTTCCACCAAGCAAGCAGTGGGGGCAGCACAAGCCCCACTATGATATTCGCCACTCGATCCCAAATGCGTTTGGGCGGCTCGACCCCCCATCCTCGCTCTTTTAACATCTGCAACATCAACCACCCACCCCACCCCGAATCTGATCTACACTTTCTCTCCCCTTTGTTTAAGAAAACTCTCGTCAGATATCTCAAGATTTTTTTTAAAAAAAAAATGAAGAAAAATAAAACGGGGTTTTAATGGGGGATCCAGTGAACGCACCCGCTGCATTGCACAAGCAGTCAAAGTTAAGAAGGCATCTTAAAAAGAGAGGAAAGCCAGATCACTTGACACACAAACACCCGAGGGATCAGGGATCTGGGAAGGGGGGAAGGTTGCCTGGAGGAGCCTTTGGGGAAATGCTTTACCCAAGAGGTGAAATCATGCAGGGAAGTTGGGCAATTTGGGGCTGGGGTCACATTGCTCTGAAGAAAAAGGAAACTGCAATTCTGCAGAAGCTGAGGATGGGTGGAGGGCGACCGAAGCAGCCAAGGTGGTTGGGAAGCTCCATCGTCCTCCGGCCGAGACACCTGAAGGAGGGAGGCTCTAGCTGCCTTCAGGTGCCCCTCACTGGCCTCCATCCATCGTTGGAGGGTGGGGGGTCCTGGCTCTTTCCCAAAGTCGAACCGGAGGGTCCTTTCCTCGTGGTAGATCCCTCTTCCCCACCTGGTGACCTCTAAGCCCCGAGGCACTGGCTCCCTCCCTTCCTTCCTTCTCTCCTCCTTTCCTTCTTTCGCCTTCCTCCCTTCCTTCCACCTCCTTCCTTTTCCTTTTTTCCTCCCACCTCCTTCCTTCTTTCCTTCCACATTCCCTCCCATCTCTGTCCTTCCTTCTCTCTCCTTCTCCTTCCCTCCTCCCATCTCTGTCCCTTCTTTCCTTCCTTCCCCTTCCCTTTTTTCCTTCCCTCCCTTCCTTCTTTTCCCTTCCTCCTTCCTCCCTTCCCTCCTTTCCTTCTCTTTTCCCTTCCTCCTTCCTCCCTTCCCTCCTTTTTTCCTTCCCTTCCTTCCTTCTTTTCCCTCCTTCCTTCCTTTCTTCCTTCCCTTCCTTCCTTCTCTTTCCCTTCCTCCTTCCTCCCTTCCTCTTTTTTCCTTCCCTCCCTTCCTTCGCTTTTCCCTTCCTCCTTCCTCCCTCCCTCCTTTTTTCCTTCCCTCCCTTCCTTCTCTTTTCCCTTCCTCCTTCCTCCCTTCCCTCCTTTTTTCCTTCCCTTCCTTCCTTCCTTCTTTTCCCTTTCTCCTTCCTCCCTTCCCTCTTTTCCTTCCCTTCCTTCCTTCTTTCCCTTCCTCCTTCCTCCCTTCCCTCTTTTCCTTCCCTCCCTTCCTTCTCTTTTCCCTTCCTCCTTCCTCCCTTCCCTCCTTTTTTCCTTCCCTTTCTCCTCCCTTCCTTTCTTCCTTCCCTTCCTTCCTTCTCTTTTCCCTTCCTCCTTCCTCCCTTCCCTCCTTTTTTCCTTCCTTCTCTTTTCCCTTTCTCATCTTCCTCCCTTCCTTCTCTTTTCCCTTTCTCCTTTCCTTCCTCCCTCCCTCCTTCTCTCCTTCCCTCCCTCCTCTTTTCCCTTTCTCACCTTCCTTCCTTCCCTCTCACCTTCCTCCCTCCCTCCCACCCTTTCTCTCTCTCTCAGCCCCCTTCTCCCAGGGACCGGTTCCCCCTCTGGGGCTTCTCCCCCGCCCGCGGGGCTCCCCTCCTCAGCCCAGGACGGGCAGCCCTCCCACCCGCCCGGCCAGGCGCGCACTTCTTCCCTCAGCCACCCTCAGCCACCCAGCCAGAGGGGGGACCGAGCCGGCGCCCCCTTCCCTCCTCCCGGGCTGCAGCCCCCCCTCCCTCAGCCTCCCTCAGCCTCCCTTCTGCGCTGCCCGCCCTGAGGCGCCGCTTTTAAAGGCGCGGGAAACCCCGTGGCCGGGGCGCGGGACGTCCCGCGCGCGGCGGCGGCGGCGGCGGCTTACCTGAGGGGCGGCGGACGGGGCTTCCCAGGGGCGGCAGCAGGGGCCCCGGCACGTGGTGGCGGCGGCGTCTTCTTCCCCCCAGAGCCCGCGCCCGGCCATTGCCGCCCCCGCCGCCTCGGGCTCCCGCGCGGCTCCTCCGCCAGACCGGCGGCCGGCAGCCCCGCCGGCGTCACGTGGGCGCGCTCCCGACCGGGCCGCCGCTCCCGCCGCCGCGCCGCCTCCCCGCGCCCTTGAGCATGCACAGAGTGCTTCCCCGCCGGCTCTCCGCGCCCCGTGGCGCCTCTCGCGCTGCTGGCCCCCGAGGAGGGTTTCTGCACATGCACAGAATGCCAGACGCCCCGGATTTGGTCGCCCCCCCCCTTGATTAGGAAGAGGGGGGAGCGGGCAAGCTGGAAGAGCAGGCGGAGGTCCCCGTGATCCGACGGGGAGGTTTCTGAGGCAGAGGAGAGAGAGAGAAAGGGAGAAAGAGAGAAAAGAAGAATAAAGAGAGGAAAGAGGAAAAAGAGCAGAGGAAAGAAAAGAGGAAAAAGAGAAGAGGGGAAAGACCAGAGGAAAGAAAAGAGGAAAAAGAGAAGAGGGGAAAGAGGGGAAAGACCAGAGGAAAGAAAAGAGGAAAAAGAAAAGGGAAAAGGGAAAAGAGAAGGGGGAAAAGAAAAGGAAAAAGAGAAGAGGAAAAAGAAAAGACAGAAGAGAAGAGGAAAAGGAAAAAGGCAAAAGAGAAGGGGAAAAAGAAAAGGAAAAAGAAGAAAAAGAAAAGACTGAAGAGAAGAAGAAAAAAGGAAAAAAGAAAGGAAAAAAGAGGAAAAAGAAGACAGAAGAGAAGAGGAAAAGGCAAAACGCAAAAGAGAAGGGGGAAAAGAAAAGGAAAAAGAGAAGAGGGAAAAAAAGACAGAAGAGGAGAGGAAAAAGAAAAGGAAAAAGAAGAAAAAGAAAAAAGGAAAGGAAAAAGAGAAGAGAGGAAAAAGAAAAGACAAGGTGAAAAAGAAAGAAGAAAAGACAAAAGAGAAGAGAGAAAAGACAAAAGAGAATTGAGAAAAGAGAAAAGATTCTCATTCTCCAAGTTAGATATACCCCTTTAATCTTCCCAGAAAAGATACATAAAATACACAAGACATATTGTTTTGCTCCTTACCATCATGGGGCTGGCTGGGGAATTCTGGGAGTTGAAGTCCTCAAGTCTCAAAATTGCTGAGGGCGAGAAACACACCGGGTCCCTTAAGCTCTCAGACAGATGTTGCGTGATTACGTCAGATCCTCATGTATAAAGTTTTATATAACTCCCACCGCTCCGCTGGGGACCAGGTAGATTTTCTCTATACATTATATATACACTGGCATTTTTTTTTTTTACTTCGCCACCAGGAAGCAATAAGTTGGCTGTTTTCATCCTCTTTTGAGACTCTTTAAAGGGAGCCACAAATCTTACTAGGGGATTCAAACTCGCTTCCAAAAATTGAACTCAAAGACCATTACATTTTTTTAGATGATGCTCTAGCTTTAGGAGCTGTCCAGCTGCTGCTGTCAGGTCTCTGTTTAAACTGGTATATACAATAAAATGGGCAAGTCCGAAGCGTCCCAAATAAAATCTATTGCCTCCTGCTGATCTGTCTGTCTGTCTGTCAGTCATCTGTCTATGTTATTCCTGTCAAACCTGAAACTTGATTAATTCCCTACATCTCCAGACATGTCCTGGTCCTGGACCAGGAGCTTTTATCAGTTCCGTTCACTGTGGACCTTTACGTCCTTAGTGCTAGTTTTGTGGAATTGATCGCCTTAATCCTATTTAAAAGGGGAATAAAGATGATATTATTGGATGTCCTGATATTATTAGAAGTGCTACTGTTATTTCACCAACTTCCTGTAATCTCCCCGGGATTGTGTTCAGTTCCTTCTGGAAGCTAATGGAGATTGAAAAAATTTAAAAACACAGGTAGTCCTTGACTTATCGACCACAATGGAGCCCAGAATTTCTGTTGCTAAGCGAAACATTTGTTAAGTGAGTTTTGCCCCATTTTACGACCTTCCTTGCCGCGGTTGTTAAGTGAATCCCTCCAGTTATTAAGTTAGTGACACAGCTGTTAAGTGAATCTGGCTCCCCCATTGACTTTGCTTGTCGGAAGGTCGCAAAAGGGGATCACGTGACCCCGGGACGCTGTGACCGTCATAAATATGAGTCAGTTGTCAAGTGTCCAAATTTTGATCATGTGTCAGTGTGAAAAACGGTCATAAATCTCTTTTTTCAGTGCTGTTGTAAGTTCGAACAGTCACTAAATGAACGGTTGGAATCTGAAACTTTGTGGTTTGTGTCGATTGTTGATTGTCATTTGCATGTGTATTCTGTGGTACCAGTTTGATTTTCACTTACGGAACAACTTTAGTTTATGGTGTGGGGGCATAATTATACATTGAATTAATTTGCATGTGAGCTATAGTCATTTGTGCTATGTATCGTGTAAGGCAGGGGTCCCCAACCCCCGGTCCGTGGACCGGTACCGGGCCGCGGCATGCCAGCAACCGGTCCACACAAACAAGCAAATGCCCATCCGTGGGATGCAGGCAACACACAAAACCACGCACTCTCCGGTCCGTGGAAAAACCTCTCTCCACGGAACCGGTCCCTGGTGCCCAAAAGGTTGGGGACCTCTGCTGTAAGGCGCTTAGCTATGGGCGCATAAATAAATAGAAGTATTACTATTATTGTTACTCTTCTGTAGCTCGAGGGGAACAGGACAGCTGTTGTACTGGGGGAAAAAAAAAGAATTGCAGTGTACAAACAGAGAACAGAAGGCATGATAGTGCAGTGACAGCCATAAATGCAGGAAAACTTTCTCCAGAAAAAGATATATGGGCATTTGAATGAGTCATGTTCTGGGTTTAAAATCATATAAACATTTATATGTTTTAGAAACATCTAAAACCAGCTTGCCTTCAATCTTGGCCAAGTAGCCCTTTGTCTCTGGAGATAAATGAAGCAGCAACCTCTAAGGCAAGGGTGTCCAACTTTGGCAACTCCAAGACTTTGTGGACTTCAACTCCCAGAATTCCCCAGCCAGCAGACTTTGCTTATAGGAAGTCAACAAGAAGTTACCTTGCCTAACAGCCACGCGATTCAGTTAACAACAGCGACTTCCTAATCCCGCTATAGAGGGCTTTAGTCAGACCCCATTGGGAATACTGCGTCCAGTTCCGGAGACCTCACTTCAAAACAGATGTCGATAAGTTTGAGCGAGTCCAGAGACGGGCGACAAAAAGGATGCAAAATCTGAGGGATAAAACCTATTAGGAGGAATTGAGTATATGCAGCCTGGAGGACAGAAGGAAAAGGAGAGACATGATCGAAAGGTATGAATAAGGTTCTAGACGGCGGTATTTTCAATATTAAGCCAAAATCAAGAACACGGCCATCACCACAGACCGACAGCAGGGAAGTCCAAAAGTAACGTTAGAAAGTGTGACTTCATAGAAAGAGCAGTGGAAGCTGGGAACCAACTTCCAGAAGAAATAGTGGGTTAATCACCACCATCATCATCATCATTTAAGCCATGGTCTCTTCACTACAGGACGAAGGCTTCTTCCGCGTGTTTCCAACTAAAACAGTCCTGAGCTTTCTTTTGCCAATTGGGCCCGCCATATTTGCCGATATCATGGCTCGAATCTTGTTTTAGGTCTCTTTCGTGGATGCTTTTTATCGAGTGGGATCCGTTCTATGACCGCCTTGGTCCTTCTTGCTATGCGACCAGCCCGTTTCCTTTTCCGTTCTTTGACTCTCTTAATGGCATCTTATACTTTTGTTTGTTCTCTAATCCACGTCCGGGTCTTCCTGGCTTGTCTTGTGATGCCGAGCGTGTCTCTTTCCTTGGCTCCTAGCTTTTGTATTGATTGTGAGGTTAGCGTCCACGTTTCACCAGCATATGCTAAGAGCAGGTAGCGCTCACTGATTGAAAACTTTTCAGGCATAAGGGGCAGGTTGTCCTTGAAAATTACGCTTAGCTTGTAGAATTCCTGCCAACCACACTTAACACGCCGTTCAATTTCCTTTGTTGTATCACCTTCCACACGAGTATAACTTTACTGACAATTCCACATAGGTACAAAAGAGGAAGCCAGTTCTGAAGTTTTCGCACGCAAAGTAGCATAGTTACAAATCCCCTTTTCTCTCCTCGGCCTCTCACTGTTCATTGTCCACTCGTCAATTACAGTCAATTTGTTTTGGGAAATGATCTCAACGCCTTGGAACTTTCCCGTCTTTCGACCTTGAGCCCCAGGACTCTTCTTTCCTCTCCTTTTCTCTTTTTTCTTTTCTTTTCTCTTTTTTTTTTCTTTTTCGTGTCTTTTCTTTTTTCTTCTTTTCTCTTCTTTTCTGTCTTTTTTCCCTCTTTTCTTTTGTCTTTTTTTCCTCTTTTTTCCTCTTGCATTCCACAATTCCCTCTCTTGCATTCCAAATCTACCCACCCCGAGGGGGGGGGATGCATAGCGAGTCAAGCATGACACATACACAAATGACCGTATACATATACATATATATGGCCAGACGTGTATACTTCACATGCATTATGCGAAGGCTTAACTGTCTGGAGAAATCTATACAGGTCGTCCTTGGTTTTACAACCGATGACTTAGCTATTGTTCAAAGTTCCAACAGACCTAGTTGGGGTAGACTCACCACCCTGATTCTATGTTTCAATGGCTGCCCCCCCCCCCCCCCCTGCAGTCACATGACCAGATTTGGGCACCCAGCAACCATTTGCTTTGATAGCTATTTGCAGCAGACGTGTGATCATGTTTTATGACGTTTTGCCAAAAATTGGCCTTTGGTTCTGGTTTGGGGCAAAATTCATACCCGTGTTGAACCGTCGGTTTGCTTAACGGTCATGGTGCTCGCTTAACAACCTCTGCAGAAGAAAAAAGTCATAAAATCATACTTAACAACGGTAACAAGTTATGACTGCACTGGGCAAGTCCCACTAGAGTTGTAATTCAAGGACTACCCATAATGCTGGGGGAAGTTGGAAAGAAAAAGAATAACAGGACAGCCAGACCAAGACAGACGGACTCAGTTACAATGGTGGTGGAAAACCTGAAGAGGCAACTTGAGGACAGATAAATTTAATGTACTCACTAAGAATCAAGTGGCTTGATGGCACATTATCGTTCATATATCAATTAAGGCTAATTGGCTTCCTTTGTAATATATTCTACTTTTATTTTAGGCATTTACATTCCCTTTTTACCTTTAATGCTGGATAAAAGATGTTTATCTCGCTGGGTTTTTGTTTTGTTTTTTAAAAAAATCCAAAATCAAAGGACAGCTTCTTCAGTGTAACTTAGGTTAAATCTACCCCCTTCCCATCGATTTACTCTAATCTGGCTTTTGTCAAAACACTCTGGATGTTTTGGGAGATTCAAACCCCCCTCTGCTTGGATCCGTGCTTTACTAGTAACTCTCTCCTTTAGAAGGAGAACGAAAAAATATTGACAACTCCATAAACAACTCAAAAAGAGGCTATAAAAGTACCTATAAGCTCCCACTTCAGCTCGGAAAATAAAAATGTGATTTGTGAACCGTTCACGAGGGGTCAGAAATTCATACAAATATTACCCACCTAATGAATTAGAACGATTTCCTGCCAGTAGCAGCAGCTGATTGACCTTGTTCGAGCTTGGAAACTAAGTTATGTCAAGCCTGATTAATACTTGGACAGGAGCCTAGCAGAAAATTTTAGGACTGTAATCTAGAAAGTCCCCCCCCAAAAAAAAATGTCCCAGGAATTGGCAGCAGAAATCTGTTCTGCATTTGTGCCAAGGAAACACCAGAACTTTATCGCTGAAGTCAGAGAGGGGGTCACGCTCATCTTGAAGGAGACTTAAAACTTTTATATATTAAACTAATCCTCAAGGGATTGCCTGCAAGATCACTTTTGCAGGGAATATTTTGCAACAAAGGCTTTTATCCCAGAATGTCAGTTTAACTCAAGTCCAGCTATATATTTTAAATTTCAAGTTTGCGCTAACACATTTCCTTTCTTCGGCGGGATTGTTTTACCGCTCAAAAGTGGCAATTGCCAAGGTTTGCAATAATAAGATGAGTTTATCTGGATTCGGAGCGTGTCGCTTATTTTACAGAAGAATCCTCGCCGGTAAAATTGCCATACTTCGTTTGTAAAGGCATTTAAGCAAATAGTGTAATATAAAGATCAAAAATTAGAGAAGGGACAGGCTGTTTGGGTGGGCCTTTGAAATCCACGGGACAAGTTTCATTAGAATGTTGTAGTTATTCAATTTTTCAGGGATGATTAAAAAAAAATCAACAAGGCATATTTTGCAACAGTCATGCAGAATTCTATTAAAATGTTTTATTGACCGGTGGAGATGGAAAGGCCTTGGCTGTTTTAAAGAGCACATGTATTAAATTTATTATAACTTGAAGTTACCACTTTCCAGTTTTCCGTGTAGTGAATGACAGCTATGAAAACGAAGGTATTTTCCCAAATCCCCAACTCTACTTATGGGGCACATTAACATTAATTTTCAGTTATATTTTGCTACAATATTAAAATCAAAAGTGTCACAGAAGTGGCAATTTCTTCCAACATCACCAATAATTTTATTGAGTTGCCGAGTGACACAACGATCTTATTTCAGCTTTCCTTTGCTTTACAGACCTGTGAAGGTTGTAAGCACGTGGGCTCGCTGTCAAGCTATTTTTTCATCACTGTCGTAATTGCAAACAGTCGCTAAACGAGGACTAGCTGTAGTAAGAACTTTGGTAATCAGTGCATTAGAAAAATAGGTGCTGAATCTTTTTCCTTCACACTTTGGTTTTTCTTTTCTACAAAACTGTTTCCAGCACTGGTAAAGATTTTTTTTAAGTTATAGTTGCTAAGATAATCCTATACAATTCCATTAAAGACTTCCTCATTAAGCTTTGTGACAACAATCTAAAAATAACTAGGGGAATTGTGTTAATTTTGGCAAGAGATTTCAACATGTCAAAAAATACTGTTCCAACATTTAACATCATCCAGAGGCTGTTTTGTTTTTTTGTTTTGGGTTATGATTGTTTTGCTTTTAAAGAAACTTAAAAAGTCGTGGTACTTCAGACTACATAAATATTGATATTAAAAGAAAGTCGTTAGGTTTCCAGGGGAAATGATCTATATGTGCATGTAACAATATAAAGTGAAAAATGATCAACTCAGCTGAAAAATGTGATTTGCCAAAAATGTGGCTGAAGCATACAGAAATAGTCATTTTTGTAGCATGGAATCTAATGATAGCAAATGCCTAAAATGTTTATTTATATTTCTGAGCAAGGTAATTGCCAATGGTAAACCAGCATCGGCAAAATTCACCTCTGAAGGAAACATAGGCACACGTCTCTATCTGTGTGTATAAAGTAATAGACAATAGAGGTGTTACTTTCAAGTGGGTTAGATGGAGAAACAAAACTTCTACGATTCCGCTGAAGACCGTGAGAGCCTGAAACCTTTTCAAGGACACCAGAACAAGTGTGGATTTGAAGCAGATGGTTCCCATAACAAAGCTGAACTTGTTTATATGGACTACGTTAAGACGTTAGGGGTTTGGCTGGGAAAATGATTGTTTAAGCCTATATGAATTGGTGTTGGAACCTCAGAGTTAGTTTTGCTTCGACGTTACCATGCAGTGTATTTAATAAACAGTAAGATTTTTGGAAATGGAATGAACCTGGAGTTTTATTGGGAAAAGCTGCTACCACACTATCGCTGAGTACAGTACAGTATGTGTGTATTCTTAATTTCCTGTTAGTTCACCAAATGAGTCGTAATTCTGAACACAATCATTTCCTTGAGGTACAAATTGCCTCTGGCTGGGCTGAGTTGTAGCTGAAGCCAGGTCTGTGTCACGGCTAATTTGTTGCTGGGAAGAGGGGCAATGTAAGCTTCACAACCAAATGGGCACCTCGGCGTGGAAAGAATCGTGGACCCACTCAAGACACCCATGCATACATTTTTAACATTTCTGCTTCACACTACGCATGTTTACAAGAACACAGGGCCGTGGTCCTAAACGGACAACTCTCAAAGAAAGCAATTCTTTATTTTTTAGAAACCACCGTACCTTTTACAACAAGGAAACTTATAGACCAAACCTGTTTCATTGGAAAATAGGAAGGGAAAGCCCTTTGCAAAGCAAATACACAAAAACAACCCTCTTAGGAAGAGTGCGCCCTGCTGCAAAATTCAGCAAGGCCTATGACGTCTCAGGGACACTGGGGAAGACTTGCTTATAACAACCTGTTAGACAAAGAGTGTGCCCAATGGCGGGAACCGTCACAAACCCTTTCACAAGCCCTGGAAAAACACTATATAGTGTTTTTACGGAATGACCTCTCTGCTAAATGAATTGCTGGATAAAGAACATCTGGCGCAACTGAACGAACGGGATTCTTCTGGAATTCACCGGTAGGTTTAAACTGTTGGATTAAACCTGGATGCACCAGACAGAGCTGTTCGTGAGAAGAGCTTTAAAAAAAAAAAGCACCCTATCTTACAATGCATTCTCTCTAAATTCTGCTCTAGAAGGTTTCTCCATTAGATAGGAATCTCTCCTTTTTTCAAATAGTTGTGACTATGCATATAATTCAGTACTGAATATGCATTAATTCACCATGCCAGTCTAATCTTTACCCCACATTATCCAAACATCTGAACAGGTCAGCAAAAATACTGTTGGCAATCCAATTTAAGACATCAGGTTAACTTAGGCCAGGGGTTCTCAACCGTGGCAACTTTAAGGCTTGCGGACTTCAACTCCCAGAATTCCTCAGCCAGCAAAGCTGGCTGAGGAATTCTGGGAGTTGAAATCCACAAGCCTTAAAAGTTGCCACGGTTGAGGACCCCTAACTTAGACCACAGATATTCCTCGATTAAGGGAGCTGAAACAATAAATTGCCCAGATTTTAGTATAAATAGACTTTATTGAAGTCAGTACACTTCTGTAGTGAAGCTGGAGGTTGCGTCTACATAAGCACATTGTAACATTTCACTTCTAAAAGGAATGTCAACAATTACAACAATCGTGCACGCCATGGTCGAGAATCACATTTCAGAAGCATTTCCAACCATTTCTAAAGAAATGCTTACAACATTGTTATAGAGAGAGAGAGAAAGAAAGAAAGAGAGAAAAACTACTTTTAATAAACTGCAAAACATTGATCAGCTTTCTCCCCACCCCCACCCCCCAGGTATGAGTTACAGTGTGAACAACACACAAAATAAAAGAGAGGCATACATATTTCATGTATGAAATTAAAATGGAATATTTACTGTAGAGAAGAAATTAAAAAAGCTCCCAAATAAAGGCGATAAGAGCACAACCTGGAACTTTTAAGAACTCCATTTTATCGTTTGAAGCTGTTGTCTGAGCAGGTTCGGCCCAAAGGCCAATCAGTACTGTGAGTACTCCTTGGACTGGAGTTTGGCGATGATGCGGTCCAGCTGTCTCTTTGCTTCGCATTGTGGGAAGTTGCTCATGTCGTAATATTGGGGAGCTATTTTCACCAACCTGCCAAAAAAAAAGGGAAGTCTTGTCACGTTAAGCAAAACACCCGAATGTGACACCGGCCGTAGCAATGGCTCGCTTAGGAGTAGCAGCGTCTCCCAGTAAAGGAGTTTTAATCCCTCCTACATAACGTAACTAGTGACAGATTTTATCTTCCTGGGCTCCAAGATCACCGCAGATGGGGACTGCAGCCAAGAAATTAAAAGACACTTGCTCCTGGGGAGGAAAGCTGTGGCAAATCTAGACAGCACACTAAAAAGCAGAGACGTCACCCTGCCAACAAAAGTGCGTGTAGTCAAGGCCATGGTTTTCCCAGTTGCAATGTATGGCTGTGAAAGTTGGACCATAAGAAAGGCTGAGCGCCAAAGAATGGAGGCCTTTGAACTATGGTGCTGGAGAAGACTCCTGCGAGTCCCCTGGACTGCAAGGCGATCAAACCGGTCAGTCCTAGAGGAGATCAACCCCGACTGCTCTTTAGAAGGCCAGATCCTGAAGTTGAAACTCAAGTACTTTGGCCACCTAATGAGAAGGAAGGACTCACTGGAGAAGAGCCTGATGCTGGGAAAGATGGAGGGCAAGAGAAGAAGGGGACGACAGAGAAGGAGGTGGCTGGATGGAGTCACTGAAGCAGGAGGCGTGAGCTTAAATGGACTCCAGAAGATGGTAGAGGACAGGAAGGCCTGGAGGAATGTTGTCCATGAGGTCGCGATGGGTCGGACACGACTTCGCAACTAACAACAACAACATAATGTAAACACGCTGTATTTTTTCATGCCTTCAACTGGAAAGTTAATATTCAGGTGACAGAAGTCAGTAAAAGGGTAATGATTCATACAGAATACAAAAGAACAGAGTTGGAAAGGACCTTGGAGGTCTTCTAGCCCAACCTCATTCCCTCCCCCCCAAGCAGGAGACCCTATATCATTCTGGACAAATGGCTGCCCAACCTCTTCTAGAAAACCTCCAGTGTCTTAGCACCCACAACTTCTGGAAGCAAGTTGTTCCATTGGTTAATTGTTCCCACTGTCGGGAAATTCCTCCTTAGTTCTAGGTTGGAATCTCTCTTTTGATAAATTTTCATCCGTTACTTCTTGTCCTGCCCTCAGGTACTACAGTTTAGATTTTATAGGTTATCAAACAGCCTTTGCCGAAAAAACTATTCCTTCCCTGTATTTTATTTGCCCATATTTCTGTTATAATGCTGTAGGAAAACTAGATGGATGGATGGATGGATGGATTGATGGATGGATGGATAGATGGAATGATAGATGGATGGATGGAATGATAGATGGAATGATAGATGGATAGATAGATATAGATATAGATATAGATAGATAGATGATAGATGATAGATAGATAGATAGATAGATAGATAGATAGATAGATAGATAGATAGATAGATAGATAGATATAGAGATGATAGACAGACAGACAGACCAGAAAGAGATGGAAGTCAAGGTGTGTGTGTGTGTGTGTGTGTGTGTGTGTGTATGTGTGTGTGTGTGTGTGTGTGTGTGTGTGTGTGTGTGAGACTGACACAAATCTCCGCCACAATCACTCCTGGGTAGAATCCGAACCCTTGAGGCTACTCTCTTAAGCAGAAGAAGAAAACTAGTAAGACATTTCCCAGAGTTTGCAAGAATATTTTTTATAAGACACCAAGAAACCAAGTGAATCAAGAGCAGCCAAACTTCTGGGGTTGTGTTTGGAATGTGGAGAGCCTGCTGTGGGTGCTGTCACAAGATGGCAGCTATGGAGGAATGGGCCACAGCGGGCACATTAGCTAGAAAACTAGCGCACACCCCACGCCCTGTGTGCGCATAGAGGTATTCTCGCAGATAAAGGCGGAATTAGAAATTGGGAAAATAAAGGTAGAATTGGAAATAAAGGTAGAATTGGAAAATGCCGCCTGCATTTCATATTTTTTTTAAAAAAACCCGAAAGCATGTAAATAATGTAACGAAAATCAGACACGATGGGGAATTTGGTGGCTATCAAGGGAGAAGTCCACCAAAGCTTTGAGCCATCACTATGCACGTTCCAAATGACAAAATATGATATTATCTAAGAAGACAATACAGGCATTTCCAGTTCTGATCCCTCATTTTAGATTTCAGCTTAATCCTCGGCTTCTTAAAAATCCCGTTTTATGCTTCACAAAAGAATCCAAAACCTTACTGAAAATAGTACCATTTTTTTTATAAAAAAAAAAACAACCCTTTGCTAATTAATAACCACTGGTGTTATTTATTTTCTCTGCTTACAAAGGAGCAGGACCCGTTTTCTCTTTACAGCATTCGGGCCATCTCCTTCGTCCGTGGTGGCTTTGCCCCCCCCCACCACCACCGCCCCATCTGAATCGAAGGAAAAAAACAACCCAGATAAGGCAAATTTAATTAAAGCAAAGAGGTGGTTACTCCTGTTCCAGGCTCTCCTACCTAAACTTTTAAACAGAACGTAGTTTTTTAGTGCTTCCCAAAAAAAAACAAGAAAAAAAAAACCGAACTTTCACCCAAATGTACGCCCTTCGCGGTCAAGTGGAGATGGTTTAAAAAATAAATAAATAAATAAACAAACTAGCTTAGAAGAAAAGCAGGCTTACCATTCTGGTTTGATGTCTGTACAAGTGCGAATGTAGTTCTTTGTGGTAAGAACGAATTCGTTGTAAAGCACCCATTCCGGCTTGTGATCGAGAACTGTCGAGGGGTGCAGCTGAACCACCTGGTTGTCTTTTACCGTCAGGTAATGCCCCGTCCGTTCCAAATGTGCCACCTAGGAGAGGACGAGGGGACAGGTCACTTCTCCAGCCAAGACAGTCGTGCTTAGGCTTGAAATGATTTTACTACCACTAGAAGCCTCTCGTGGTTAAGGAAACCTTTTCGGCAGGAGTGAAAAATCAAAATCTGAGAAGATCGATTTTTCTCAAGCGGAACACTCTTGATGCCTTGGACCGCTGGGTGGGTGGGTGGGGGCTTGCATGACCCTCAACCATCCCACACAAACCCCCCCAACCAGCACTTCACCTCCCAATGACCCTCACCTGATGTGACCTCCCCATCACAAGTCCCTCGCACCTGATCCAAGACCCTCACTTGACAGGAAGGAAGATAGCAATAACACTTAAGACTTGTATACCGCTTCGCCGTGCTTTACAGCTCTCTCTAAGCGGTTTGCAGAGTCAGCATATTTGCCCGACAATCTGGGTCCTCCTTTTAACCGCCTCGGAAGGACGGAAGGCTGAGTCAACTTTGAACTGGTCAGGATCGAACTCCTGGCAGTGGGCAGTGTCAGCCTGCAATGCTGCATTCTAACCCGAAGGAAGGAAGGAAGGAAGGAAGGAAGGAAGGAAGGAAGGAAGGAAGGAAGGAAGGAAGGAAGGAAGGGTAGCACTAGCCCTTAAGACTTATATACCGCTTCACCGTGCTTTACAGCCCTGTCTAAGCAGTTTGCAGAGTCAGCATATTTGCCCCCAACAATCTGGGTCCTCATTTTACCGACTTCGGAAGGACGGAAGGCCGAGTCTAAGTGTTACTGCTAATATATCCTGCTTTGTGGAAGCGTGACTAAAATCCCTTCAAGTCGCTCAACGATCAACTCACAGCAACAAAACATTTGAGAAACAGAAAATTAGAGAGACCTCCTCCTCCTCATTTGGGGGGGGGGGGACGACGTACCTGCATGAAGTAACCGGTAACCAAGGCCTTTCGTATATTGATGTAATAGTCCCTGCTGGTGAAGTCTGTGCTTCTGCGTGGCAGGTTAAACCTGTCCATGATTCGTGACAGCTGTTGGCGTACGTTGTCTGCAGACATGAGGGACCTGTAGTTAATGAAGTTGTCATAGCACCACTGAACCGATTCGTGATCTGCAACGTTTAAAAAAGAGAAAGGGGGGGGGGAAAGTCACAAATCATCCAAAACTCAGCATTTTAGACCATTAAAATTAAAACAAACGCACAATCAGAAGCCAGCCGGATGGCCAAATCAAGTCAAACCAATTAAACTGATAAGTCTTTTCAGTTGTATGGGCTTTTAAAAAACAAAAAACAAAAAAAGTAAAAATAAAAATACACAAAAGCTACATTTGCTGCAGCACCAAGGAAATGAACCCCAAAATTGTTTTAATTCCTTTCTTTTTTTCCCAAGGAAGCCAGGACAATAGGAAGCAACGAGGGAGAATCAAATCAACTGAAGGAAGTGATTATGGGTTGGTACATAAAATTAAATCTGTCATGTACATTCCGTAAAGCCCCACAAGGCCTGGCCAACTAAGCATCAGGGGGCTGAGACCTGGGATCAATTTCCCTCCCCCCAACAACGTTCTTAGAAGACTATCGAGAATCTACATCAGCCAGTTTCCCTTGGGTGACTAATTAGTATTTTAGTCTAGACAAATGCAAAATCCATCCAGCAATGAATAACTTGTACACTTAATCAGAGTGAATTATTTATGAAACCATCCCTTTTTTTTTCCCCGTGTTAATGTGGAAATAAGACTGCCTTTCGCTTTTTTTAGCCAGCATTTACCCATAGCCTAGGAACATTCTTCCCTACTGATATTTCTAAAGATGGTATTTTCCCCATTTCCATGACGGATCATCGGTCCCGAGAGCAAGTAAGAACTTTGATCAGGATAACAGTGGCCTTCAAGTAAATTTAGCAGCGTGGCCACAGTAACTGCAACTGTGAACCCGGTTATAAGCTGCCTAAAACTATACACAACGCGTACGAAACTAGGCGAGGTAAACGTTGTGTGGAAACTGCCCTGAAGGCCTTCAAGGTCAAGGTGAAGTAACCCTGCTGGAAGCAACCTCGATTCAAACTCTTCAGGCCCAGCCGGGCCAAGTGGGACCTACTACTCACTTTGTTTAAAAGCGTGGTAGACATTCAGCAACGTCAAATGATCTCCGTCTATGTGGGCGAATCGCATCTTGGCCTCGTCGGCGGCTTTCTTGGCTTCCGTGGGGCGAACAAAACACTGTGGGACTAAACAAGGTTGGTATGGGCCCAACACAAACGCCCATATCGATGAGTCACGCATTCACAGACAGAGGTACAAGGCCTAGCTAGGTCAGTTCACAGAGCATAGGGCAGGGCAGGATGGCCTCCAACTGGATCTTGGGCTGTCTACTACCTTGATTTGGGACATCAACACCTAACCACATCTGCAAGACAAGAGGGGGTTTCAAAGCTACAGAAGGCCTGGTTATTTTGACTAGAAGTAGGCATCCAAAAAATAATAAGAATAATAAGTCTAGCCCAAGGGGTGGGGAACCTGGGCTCTTTTTATGACTCGTGGACTTCAACTCCCAGAATTCCTGAGCCAGCCACGCTGAGGGGAAAGGGAGAGGTTTCCAAGCTGAGCCGTGCCGGTTGAGGAATTCTGGGAGTTGAAGTCCACCGGTCATGGAAAAGCCAAGGTCCCCCCACCCCTGGGCTAGCCTGAAGGCCATCAACTGGAAGGGCGGTGTGACCTTGGCACGGAACCAAATGCTGATAGCTCTGCCAAGCGCTGTGGAGACCAAACATCCTCACAGGAATAATCCATGGTCAAGAGCAACCTGGGGGGGAAAGGAGGGTATTCAAGAAAATAAGCCCCCCTAAAAACAGTTAGGCCAACGTCCCCTCTCC
This sequence comes from Azemiops feae, assembly GCA_023970755.1. Taxonomy (NCBI): domain Eukaryota; kingdom Metazoa; phylum Chordata; class Lepidosauria; order Squamata; family Viperidae; genus Azemiops; species Azemiops feae. The sequence continues at coordinate 184,936 of JALGBA010002132.1, forward strand.
TAAAGGAGGATATGTGTAGCTCAGGGTTGATATGAGGGGGGTCCTTGGTGCTCTCCGAGCCTGGTGGTTTTCTTTGCAGACGTTTCGTTACCAGACTAGGTAACGTCATCAGTGCGCCGATGACGTTACCCTCGTTTGGGTAGTGAAAGGTCTGCAAGAAAACAAGCCAGCTCGGAGAGCACCGGGGACCCCTCAAACATCCCCTTTGTTGGCAAAGGATCAAGGCATTGCATTACAGCTCCATCACCATCAGCAAGCATTGCTATCAGCACTGGTGGTCCAAAACACGGATGAACGAGAGATGATGGCACGGTGGAGGTCCAGGGCTAGGACCACAGCGGCAGTGGTGGAAGGTAGATTCCCAGCAGCTTTATCAGATATATATTTATCTCATATATATATATGAATTTTGTGGACTGAGACTAGGCTCATTCTCTTTAGGCAGAGCCTTCTCTTTCTATAATGCCGTTTTGTCATTTTGGAGGTCGTGAACCATACTTTCATTATTTAGAGTAGGTAAATATCCCATAAAGCCGTTCATTCAAGACTTTAAAAATCTGCTCCTTTTAAAAAACAAAAAAAATGACTTTTACGTAGGAAAAGCTGAATCTTTTCATTAAGAGATCCTGTAAAATTCCCCACTTGTTTTATGCAGGTATTTAAATAAAATTAAATCACCCTGGAGAGTAGAAGAGGACAGGTTCAAAACACTGCTCTTTCAATGCCTTGCAATTTTGATCTTGATCAGAACCCAAATTCAAAAATGTCCATTTGGGTTTTCTTTTTCAATGTAAATTTGCACAATTTTTAGATTGGCCTCTTAGGAACCACTGGGAAAAGACTGCAAAAAAACAGCACAGGAATTGAATACTATGAACAACTGCAATATGCCAGCAGCAATACTGCAAAAGGCTTACTGCTTATAGCACAGGTTTTTTAAAAAAAAAAAATAAGGCGGTGAAAGTATAAAGTGAAATGTTTCTGCAAAAAATCCATGAAGTCGACATCCAGAAACTGAAAATATAGGAAACTGTGTGGCACTAAGGTGACCGAAAACCATTAATACTGAAGCACAAAAATTAAGTACATGTATAGTCATGTTTATACTGCAAATTGAATAATGAAGAGCAGTACTAATTTGTTATTACCATTTAGTGAAGCTCTTAGGGGGGGGGGGTTGGGAGGGGGAAATGGGACTATTTCAATTTAGAGAGTTTTGGTCAGCAAATGACTGTTTCTCCTTCGTCTATTAAGCTTAAGACTGTTTCAAGATTGCCACCTCAACTCTTCCTAGAATGAAGGTCTCAATATACTGAATTACTTCCGGGAAGAGAATATTCTGAACCTGTTATTAGACGGTTCCCATATTCTTTTGGTTCAATCTGATTATGTTTACTGGGGTTTTTTTTGGGGGGGGGTGGAGATGGGGAGTAGCTGGTGGCACTTTCTGGAGACCAGTGAAGAGACAACTATTCCTCAATTGTGTCCAAGAAAAAAATTGCCCACAAGTTTCTTTTCCACTGTGTGTGTATATATATATATATGCTACATCCTTAGCTTGAAGAACCGTAAATTCATCGTTTTTACGTATAGGTGTATAAACATTTTGCAGCTGTCTTTTGAGAAGGTGATTTTTTTTTTTTAAGGAAAATGCTCAACATGCTCAACATATACAATTAGAGGGGATAAAACACAGCCCCTGCGTTTTAAGAATTCAGCTCCTCGGTGATTGCATGAAAAGGCAGGGTTCAACCTGCCACCATCTCCGCAAATAACCTTGCAATTTGCTCGACACAATGATATTCTGCCCTGCCCGTCTGCTCTGAGTCTGAATTGTCAAAATTCGGCAATAAACATTGTAGCTAGTTTTTTTTTTTAGGAAAAGGAAAAAGGAAAGGAAAAAAGAATACGCTGCAATAACTTGATTTGCTCGTCTCACCCCAAAACCTTTACCGTTATGCTCTACCGCGAACGTGGCACATTTTGAGACCCGCAAAATACATCTCCTCTAACCCTCCTTACAACTGGTTCATATTCCCGTCGCCCCGCCCAAATATTTATTTAATTAAGTTATGGAGGCTTTAAGCACATCCGTTTCTTTCCCTTGCTTTTTTTTTTCCCCTCCCTGGGATCGAACTGGTGTCATTCAGAAGGGGGCAATTCAAAGGTTTAAGCCAAGACCCAAAGAACCACACTTTTAATTCTTCGCGATCAAAAAGTGGTTAGGCTTGGATAACTGAAACGGCAGCCCTCCCTGGGAACTCAGCTTTCGAAGCAGTGCATGCTGTAGAAACGCTTTTAATTGGTTTTTTTTTTCCTCTTAAATTTGCATGGTCAGGCTCTAGGAACCATCTGGATACTAGCTAGGAAAAAACATCCAGGATAACCAAAGACTGTGAATAGAGAACAGAGCTGGAAGGGACCTTGGAGGTCTTCTAGTCCAGCCCCCTGCTCAAGTAGGAGAACCTATACCATTTTCAGACAAGTGGTTCAAACCCATTTTTCCCCCAATCATATTGGTTTCTACTTTTAAAAAAAAATAAAATAGTATGCAATGAAAATATTAAGCTTATGCCTTTCCCTCCGGCATTCCCTCTAAACAATGGATATTTTTCCAACTCTGCGTAACCTCCTGAGGATTCTCTTGCGTTATCTTTATAAGGTACTAGTCGTGAATCAGGCTGTCACAATTTACAGGACCAAGAAAAACAAAAGTCAGTTCTTATTATTACTACGGCTCACTTTCACAGCCAGAAATGAGCTTTAAAGAACTACAGTTTCTAATCAATGAGAAGTGTGTTTTCCTATGATTTTTTTTTTTTTTTTTTTTTTTTTTTTTTTGCAAATCCTTTTAACGGGCAAGGATTTTTATTTATTTATTTTTTGATATATATATTTTTTCTGGACGTGAGACGAGTTTATAGGTCACCATTTCACACACAATGAGTTCTGCAGCTTCAACGTTGATCTCATTTACGAACTTTACTCCGTGGTGAAGCCTACTACAGAGTGCGTCTGATCGGCATAAAATCAAGCTTTTTAAAGACCGTCAGTCCGGTTGCAGGAATATTACAAGCTTCCCCTAATTGGACTGGCCTCTCTGTCCTTGCTATTACCTGACAGCATGGCAGTAATAGATAGAATCTCATTAGAACAGTTGTAGTCGCAACTTGCAATAACCATTTTAGCCAGCTGCGGGTCAAGGGGAAACTCGGCCATCATGGACCCCAGTTCGGTCAAGTCTCCGTCATCGTTTAACGCCGCTAAGTAATTCAGAAGCTCCAAGGCTCTCATCAAGGTTTCTGGAGCTGCAAAACACACAAGAGAGACGCACGCACGCTGCTGTAAGCAATGCCGTTCCCCAGGCTGCTGAAATCCAAAAAGAAATGGCCCTCAAATTAATTCAGCGATAAGTAGCAATTAACAGAGCTGCAGTTGGCTCTGGACTAGTGGGCAATCCAGGAGAGTTGGCCGCAGACGGGCAGGCTCACCGAGCGTCTTCCAGCTTGTCAGTGGAAATGTTTATTCCACTGTATTTGAGATGAATCAATTTTCCTGGGCTGTGGCAGGTGCTTAACATTTTAATTATTATTAAAATATTATATGAGCCAGGGTGGCGCAGTGGTCAAAATGCAGTATTGCAGGTTGACTCAGCCAGCTGCCGGGAGTTCGATCCTGACCGGCTCAAGTTTGACTCAGCCTTCCGTCCTTCTGAGGTCGGTAAAACGAGGACCCAGATTGTTGGGGGGCAACAGGCTGACTCTGTAAACCGCTCAGAGAAGGCTGTAAAGCACTATGAAGCGGTATATAAGTCTAAGGGCTACTGCTATTCCTTCCTTCCTTCCTTCCTTCCTTCCTTCCTTCCTTCCTTCCTTCCTTGATGGTGCAATGGTTAGAATTCAGTATTGCAGGCTGACTTTGCCCACAGTCTGGAGTTCGATCCTAATGGCTCAAGACTGACTCAGCCTTCCATCCTTCTGAGGTGGGTAAAATGAGGACCCAGATTGTTGGGGGCAAATATGCTGACTCTGTAAACCACTCAGAGAGGGCTGTGAAGCACTATGAAGCGGTATATAAGTCTAAGGGCTAGTGCTATCTTTCCTTTCCTTCCTTCCTTCCTTCCTTCCTTCCTTCCTTCCTTCCTTCCTTCCTTCCTTCCTTCCTTCCTTCCTTCCCTCCCTCCCTCCCTCCCTCCCTTCCTTCCTTCCTTGATGGTGCAATGGTTAGAATTCAGTATTGCAGGCTGACTTTGCCCAGTCTGGAGTTCGATCCTAATGGCTCAAGACTGACTCAGCCTTCCGTCCTTCTGAGGTGGGTAAAATGAGGACCCAGATTGTTGGGGGCAAATATGCTGACTCTGCAAACCGCTTAGAGAGGGCTGTGAAGCACGGTGAAGCAGTATATAAGTCTAAGGGCTATTGCTCTCTTCCTCCTCGCCTCTTTTCCCTCTGGCATGCTGCGGACTGGCGCCAGTCCATGGACCTGTGATTGGGGACCCCTGGTCTATCCAATTAACAGAAAACTATATCCAAACACTTGGACAGACACCTTCATTTTATTTTTTTTTCCCCTCTAGGCATATTTTCACCCATAGTACAGTAAATCTATTGTAAACCTATGGATTTATTCAGCATGTTTGAAATTTACTGCCCGAAAAGCCCTGTAGTTTTATAACTCTGACCTTCCCCGAGACGTTAGAAGCACAACTGGAGCAGAGCATATCAAGATGTATGAGATAAACCTGGTTTTCCCCAATATATAATACAGGCTTCTAGGGACCAAATCTTTCTTCCCCGCTATGGGACCCTCCAGTTGCATTTTGACAATCTAGCAAATTACCAGTCAGAAGCCATTAGGCTGGGAAAGACTGCTAGAAGAAATATAAAATATTGTATGCATAAGATTTAATGCCTTCAATTATCTTTTCACAGACAGAGTAATGACAAAGAGGACTTTTTATCAATATAACTTTGTGTATGAAAACTGGTCCTTTTTGGATCTAACCTTTCCCTGCCGTTTCAAATTCCAGGAACAAAAATTAAATCCGCATCTAAAAAGCAAACCAAACGATTTGTAGAACAGTCTTACGATGCATACTGGTTGATGACCCAATAAAGTTATTTCACATCAAATACATTGCTATTATTCTTATAGCGACTGCTCCATATATATTTAACATACTTTGCTATCGAAGAGCTCTCCAGTCACTACAAAGTGTATCGCAGATACTTTTGTGAATAATAAAGTGTACCTTAAAAAAAAAAAGACTTTTGGCGCTAACTGATGGTCTTTGTTACACTACAATGAATTTGGTGCGTTCACTTTCATGATACAAAAAAGAAAAAAAGAAAAAGAAAAATGCATCTTGCTACTGCTGAATTATTATGCCCACGAGTGTAATTTTAGGAATTCTTAAAAAATAGTACCTGGCGGGTCCATAAAATCGAAGTGAACTAAATCATCTATACCAAGTTTCTTCAGCTGTAATACCACAGAACCCAAGTTCGACCTCAGAATCTCAGGATAGGTGTTGTCCTGAAAACAAATATTTTATATATTTTAGAAGAAGTTAATTCAGTTTCTTTTTTTTTGATTAAAAAGTACAGGGCTAATAGAAAGCAGCTAACCCAAATGGAATTTTAAAAGCCCGTTTCATGTTTAACGGTAACTATTTATTGAAAACTGCTACCTTGGCTTGATCATAGTGGCAGCCATTTTAATGCAAATATATTTACATCTACAATTGTTAAAAGAGTCATGAAATTTTGAACTGAGAATGAAAGCAAACGAGCACAATAATAATAATTTTTTAAAAAAAAAACGGGAGGGGAGAGCAAAGAAATCTTTTTGATACCAGAGAAGCAAACATGGCGCTTGAATGAGAATATTACAATCCAGAAAAATAAACCTACTCGCTCGTTTACTGGGTCATGTTGTTTCCTAGCCCAGAAGATAAAATTATTATGGCTTGTGATAAAAAATATATTTCCACAGATTTCGCGCAACCGTCGCTTCCGATCGCAAGCTAATGAGCTGCATGCAACTTTACCGACCTGCATCTCGGTTTTGTAAGCTTTTTCTGTGTATAGCCGGAAACATTTGCCGGGGCGAGTACGACCGGCACGGCCAGCCCTCTGTTGAGCTGAAGCTTTGCTAATCGCGGTAACCAACAGAGATTCCACCCTGATTCGCGGATTGTAGACCTATTGGGTAGAAGAGGCAAATTTTTAAAAATAAAATAAAATAAAATGTTCACACGGTATTAATGGATGGAAACTAATCAAGGAGAGAAGCAAACTAGAACTAAGGAGAAACTTCCTGACAGTGAAAACTATTAACCAGTGGAACAACCTGCCTCCAGAAGTTGTGGATGCTCCAACACTGGAAGTTTTTAAGAAGAGACTGGACAGCCATTTGTCTGAAATGGTATAGGGTTTCCTGCCTGAGCAGGGGGTTGGGATAGAAGACCTCCAAGGTACCTTCCCACTCTGTTTATTCTGTTATTCTTTTTTCCTTCATTCCTTCCTTCGTTCCTTCGTTCCTTCCTTCCTTCCTTCCTTCCTTCCTTCCTATTTGAATCCTAGGCAGATGGAAATTTTACATATGGGTGGTGGTTGCCCTATTTATCTGTCGCAGATGACCGTGTGAAGGAACAGCAGGCAACCTGGAGGTGCTGTCAGAGTTATATTGAACATCAAAAGCCAAAAGCCATCACAGGAAAGAACTTTAACCACCATTAATCCGCCTGTCAGTTAAGACTATGGAGGCTTCCTGACTGTGTCACATCCAAGGGATGATCACAACTTCCGTTGTGGCATCTCCTGCTTGGAAAACCATCTCTCCAAAGATTAAGCTTCCACTAGCAATTTAAGTCCATGCTAAAAATCTTTTTTTTTTAAACTTGTAAACGTTTTAACTCACGACAGCACTGCTCTGGTACCCGTGGACATTGCTGTCCACATATTTTGTGCCCTGTATTTCCCGTTATATTAAATGTATTTGAACGCCGCATATTTAATCGACGGAGTTTTTAAGATACATTTGTGAAGTAAACAATTTGTTCCTTCCATGGATCCAAATAATAAATCCAGTAATCAACAATACAAACAGAATGGAAAATCTACATCCGTTTCATCCTAAAGGGGGCGGGTCAGGTGGGAGTTGTATGTATGTTGTGTGTGTGTGCATGTGTGTATATATGTGTGTGTGTATATATGTATAAATATATATGTATATATGTGTATGTGTTTGTGTATGTATATATGTGTGCGTGTGTGTATATGTGTTTGTGTGTGTATATGTTTGTGTGTGTGTGTGTGTGTATATATATATGTGTGTGTGTGTGTGTGTGTGTGTTTTCTGAGGTTTTCACGGGTGTTTGTATGTAGGTCTTTGGTAATTCGGGAGAAAACCCAAATTATGGACAATAATGGACAATAATTATATATATATATATATAATTATTGTCCATTATAACACTAAAAATGCGAATCCTGGGAATACACATGTTGATAAAATTCTTACAAGAAAAAAGCGAACACCAGGATAAAAATAAACAAGGCTGTTTAATATAAACAAGCCTGTAGATAAAAGAGCACTTAGCTTTTGTCGGCCAAACTGTAGACGTCCTCAGAGTTGGAGTGGGAGGCATTCTGGGAGCTGGCCTATACATATATAATGATATATGTATAAAAGAACTTTATTTACCTTTTGTTTCGCAAAGCCAGGATCAATGACGAAAACAACACCGTCTATTGTCAATGACGTCTCAGCAATATTAGTTGATACGACCACCTGTCGAAAAAAGACACGAGGGTTTCCTGCTGCCCGCATTGCACAGAAACGTTAAATATTGGGGGCACATAAAAAATGACTTATGGAAGCCAGGTGCAACTTCCAGGCAGAGTGTAGGTCCATCAGACGCGTGCCTGGCTGAGGAATTCTGGGAGTTGAAGCCCACAAGTCATCAAAGGGCCAAGTCGGAAGACCCCTGTTTTGGGACTTTTAATTGTTGTTATGTTCTCACGTTCTTACACTGATTGCTGCCTTGCAGGCTTATTTTTTGTCAAGCGGCCAATTTCTGCGACCCGCAGCAGGGTACAAATTCGGTAAAGGCATCTGATGCCACAAGCAGTCCTCAACTTTACAACAGTTCATTTGGTGGCCGTTCAAAGTTACAACAGCACTGGGGAGGGGGGGGGGGGGAAACAAAAAAACGAAAAACCGTTGCAGCATCCGCAGGGTCACACCATCAGAATTCGGAGGCTTGGCAACTGGTTCATAATTTACCACGGTCGTCGCAGAGTCCCGGGGAGTCACGTGACTCCCCTTTTTGCGCCCTTGCGACAAGCAAAGTCAAGGGGGTGGGGTGGGGAAACCAGATTCACTTAACAACCCTGTGATTCACTTAACAACGGGGGCAAGGAAGGTCGTAAAATGGGGCAAAACCCACACGGCAAATATCGGAAAAACCTACCTCCGTCTTCAGAACTCTACCTAAGTGTAACTCTGGATACCGCGGTAAGTTCTCTTTGTGGCCTTGCCCACCCAATCTGTGGCACACGTCGGAAGACAAGTCAGCTTAATGCTTTTGACCTCGTTTCTGGTCCTGCTCTGCAGATGCCCAGCCAGCCAAAATACATCAGTAAAACTGCTTTTGGTTCTAAAGTTCTGTGCCGCTCACTCCGTTGTGGTTCGAGATACTTACAAAGTTCCCGGATTTTACCCACAAACTAAAGCTACAGCACAGAAAAATCTCCATGTCAAAGCCTTTTGGGGGGGGGGGAGAGAAAGATTCCAGGCCAGCTGCACATCAGAAATATTTTTTTTAAAAAAAATAAATGTTTTATTAATTTTCTATTTTCACAATCAAGTGCCCATCAGACAACGTGATGATTGAGTCCATTATTGATTCCGTGGTACACATGAGCTTCTTCAGACTAAGTCCGATATCACACCCTCCAGTACATCCATTTTTCTTTCTGGTGATAACCATTTTTCCACACTGAGCAAATACAATTCTTAACTGTTGTTAGTAAATATACAATTGCATATCAACATTTGTTACTATTTTTTCTCATAGTGTCAATAATATCAGTTTAGAATATCTTATCTAACCAAAGCATGTCTTAATTGCATTGGCACTCCATTTCCATTTATTTAGCCCATATCCTATTTTCGCTTTTTTCCCCATTTTGATTTCCCATCCACGTTCAAAATATGCCAATCATTTATAATTTCAGAACAAGTTATGATTCGGGTAACCAGAAGCTTCCCTCATTCGAAGTTCTTAGCATAGTCCTATTTCCCTTTTCATGCCAAGATATGATATTCGGATTACATACAAATCCTATCCATCTAGTTATAATAATACTATTGGAAGTATTTTTAAGGTTGCCCCCAGGAGACCCGCATTTCAATAAACAACTGTGAAATTGCAGGCCAGGTGTGACCGATGGGAAAAACCTCTTCTTTATTAACTTGATTCCCAACTTTAAGGCCTTACAATGTAAAGACTTTGGGCTTTGCTTGTAAGACACACGTGGGCTCCCGATGCCGTAACTGGTATGGAATTAAATTATTCACTCCTCCTAAATGAAGATACACAGTTAGGCTTCCTTCCAATCTAAGCTACCCAATTCCCCATAAGGGAGATCTGCAAAACACCTTTATACACATTTACAAGTATACACGTATACAAGTTTATACACTGCAAAATAGTCCAATACAAACTTGGATCGTGCGCCAAGCACAATTATATCTGATGGGAAAGGATGCCTGACTTACAGTATTGAGAAAGAGAGCTTTTTTTTGGGGGGGGGGTGTTATTTTCTTCCTATTGCTGTAGAAATAAGCTATGGCATTAAGCAGATCCATCAGGACTGTGTGTGTCAGCTACTTATATTCTGCAAGTACCTGCTAAGCATTCACAACTACAAGAAAAAAAGGAGGTTTTTTTTCATGTTTTCCAGAAAAGGAATCGGGCATTCAGGACAACAAAGGATGCACCTATTATTTACATTACAAAACCTCGAATGTTTGTATGCTTGGACCAAACTAAGCAAACAAAGCCGGCGTTTTTAATTTGAGAAGAAGAAAAAAATGGAAAACGACCGTGAGTTCGTAAGAGGATGTAACCGTAACTTACTACTGCCCTAGCTTTGTCAACTTGAAATGTACGTCCAAACCGTCTATTTACAGAACAGAGGCTTATTTCCCCAGATGCAAAAAGCAATGGACCCTGTCAGGACACAGTGTCATCAGTATAATGCACACCCCAACTGGGTCCACAGAGCAGGTTATAGAGCTGAGGAATAAACCCTGCATGGGTTTATGGCCTATGGAGATTTTCCAGCCCATTCAGGTCATGGTTGGGACACAGCACAGTGCAGGGAGACACGTGCAGATCTGTACATTGGGGAAACAAAACAACCACTGCATAAATGCCTGGCACAACACAGGAGAACAAACCCATCAGGACAAGATTCAGAGGCCCATCTGCATTTGAAAGGCAAAGGCCGTTCTTTCGAAGAGAGCAAAGTCCACATTTTGGACAGAGAGGACCGCTGGTTTGAAAGAGGGGTCCAAGAGGCCATCTAGGTCAAAATTGAACAGAGGGGGAAGGACACGACATCATCTATCTCCACTCCACAACACAAATCCTTTCAGCAGTTCCAAGAAGGCCCCACACCCATTTGCACCACTCAGGGGACCCTGAGGACATAGGCAAAGCTCCAAGTGGCCTCAACGACTCTCTAAAAGAAGGCAAATGATTAGCTCTCTGCAAGGAGTATAAATCCTTCCATTCTCCACCATCCAGTCAGAGCTGAAGAAGCTTCTGGGATGAGAAGCGAAATGTTTTCAAAGAAAAGCAAGAAAATCCAGTTGAAAAGCACCACTGAGGACACAGATAAACCTCCAAGTGGCCTCAACGACTCTCTAAAAGAAGGCAAATGACCAGCTGTCTGCAAGGAGTATAAATCCTTCCCTTCCCCACCATCCAGTCAGAGCTGAAGAAGCTTCTGGGATGAGAAGCGAAACGTCTTCAAAGAAAAACAAGGGAGGCACCACTGAAGACACAGATAATCCTCCAAGTGGCCTCAACGACCCTCTAAAAGAAGGCAAATGACCAGCTGTCTGCAAGGAGTATAAATCCTTCCCTTCCCCACCATCCAGTCAGAGCTGAAGAAGCTTCTGGGATGAGAAGCAAAACGTCTTCAAAGAAAAAACAAGAAAGTCCAGTTGCCTCCTGAAAAAATGCACCTTTGGGACACTGCCTGGAATGTTTTCAGGTGGTCTGTCTCTGTTCTGTACATACACAGTAATTAGAAGAGCTCGTAAACAATAATGGTGATTCCGGACCATCTTGAATATATTTCAAATGACCATTTGAAAGGGCAAGACGGAGAATTCCGGAAACTTACATTTCTATCAGTTATTACCCCCAAAATGCCAGCTGGGTTATTCAAACGTTTCGTGACCACAAAAGAGAACAGAACTCACAACGCCGCGTTATACGGGACAGCTTTGTCGCGCAAAGTAGTCAGATACTATAAAGTTAAAAGGTCTCGCAGACGTAAGCGATCTACTTTTCAGGAAATTATCCCTCCCAATTCAAAGGGAGAGAGAGAGAGCTGGGGAGAGACAGACCATAATTTGGAGCATGCTACTGTGGGCAAAACTCTAAATCGCAACACACCTTGGAAAAAAGCTGGCTGCAATCTAGGGCCATCCTAGCTAGCTAGCTAGCTAAAATTTTGAAGCCAGGCAGTTGAGATCCAATTTTTGTTACGGATCAATCTTTCGTCCTTTTTCCGAGTTCTTTTGATTATTCGCACCGAATTCGCTTTTTAATTCCTGTCCGCCTCCGATTATCTTACGCCGCACTTAAGCCGGCTATGTTCGTCTTTCCAATCCCTGGTACGTTACTCAAACAATGCTCTTTCACAACACCAACAGCTCAAAGGAGTCCCTCGATTCAAGAGTGAAATATTCCAAAGATCTCTCCCAAAAGCAGGCCAAACTCCAGATCAAACGTCAGTTATAACTAAAACTCCCATAATACACGTTGGGGCAGGAAAACAAGAGGAAAGAAAAATCTCAACAGTTTCCAAAAATCTCAACAGTGTGAACATGTGAATTCACAGAAAAACCTGGGAAACCTTATTTTTGTAACATATGTGAAGAAGGAGACTACCTTTTATGCATTTTTTTTTATTGTAAAGTCCTGTTGAAGTATAGTGCTAAAAAACAGGGATTAAAAAAATAATAATAAAAGCTTTAGTGAACTTACCTTTCGTCCGATCGCACCAGTGGGCTTTTTGGGAGGTGGGGGCTCAAAAATCCTCTGTTGTTGTTGAGGGGGAAGTGTGGAATATAAGGGAATGATTTTAATGTCACCCACTTCCGGGCCCAGGTCGTCAATTTCACGCTTTATCCTCTTGCAGGCTTCATCGATCTCCTACAAAGAAAAAGTCCACGAAAACGTTATTTTATTTTGTTTTTTTAAAGCGTAATCGCTGTACAATTGTTTTTTTTTTAAAAGCAGTTCTCCTGCAAAACGGAATGTTTTAAAACTTCTTTGCACACTGGTTGAATTTTCAATGGGGCTTTCCTAACAGTCCAAGGGGGGGGGGGTTGTTTTTGTTTTTTGAATCGGGGAACGTTACCAGCCTTATTTGTATTCGACAGCCTTTTTTTTTTTTTTTTTTTCCCCTTTTTAGTCACATTTCCTAATTAATTCTCGACAAATTGTACTAAAATTGAAATCCCTCACCCAGGAATATGAAACTGCACTCGTGACCTTTTCCATTTTCACACTCTGAAGGAAATTAATGTGCACGATATTTTAAACAAGCCAATTAAGCTTGAATGTCACGTATCACTAATGCAATTATAGGGGAAATTTGCTTTATCGTAGCTAATGAGAACAAGCACCTTGGCAGTATCAACATCGTTGCTCCACAAAGAAGGCCTCTCCCTCTCTACGTTGTGAGGACACACACACAGCACACACCTTTGGAGTTTTCACAAGGCAATAGTGTGCATCTTTCCGAGTCAAGTGCTCCAAAAGTAAATCTGAGTCTCAAAACACTTGCCACTTCCAAGTTATTCTTAAGAAACCCAAGAAACAATTTCAACAAGCAGTTTCGCCTATTAACGAGAGAGCCCTGGTACTATTTCCAAGTTAATCCACATCAAACGGATGAATTAGCCGAACAGCAGCAGAACAGAACTTATTTATATTAAGAGAAAAATAAATGTAAGAAGTCAAGAGGTAAGAATTGTGAAGCCTTCCCTGTGCAGAATTGTCTCAAAACCTAGGACAATACTGAGAGAGGGAGGAGAGGGGAATGGAAGGAAGGGAGGGTGGGAGGAAGGAAGGAGATGGGAATGAGAGGAAGGGAGGGAGGGAAGGAAGGGAGGAGATAGGGAGGGAGGAAACAGGAATGGAAGGGAGGGAGGGAAGGAGGGAAGATAGGAGAGGGAGGGAGGGAGGGAGGGAGGGAGGCGAGGGAGGGAGGGAGGAAGGAAGGAAGATAGGGAGGGAGAGAGGAGATGGAAATGAAAGGGAGGAAGGGAAGGGAAGGGAAGGGAAGGGAAGGAAAAGAAAGGAAAGGAAAGGAAAGGAAAGGAAAGGAAAGGAAAGGAAAGGAAAGGAAAGGAAAGGAAAGGAAAGGAAGAAAGGGAAGGGAAGGAAAGGGAAGGGAAGGAAAAGAAAGGAAAGGGAAGGAAAAGAAAGGAAAGGAAAAGAAAGGGAAGGGAAGGGAAAGAAAGGAAAGGAAAGGAAAGGAAAGGAAAGGAAAGGAAAGGAAAGGAAAGGAAAGGAAAGGAAAGGAAAGGAAAGGAAAGGAAAGGAAAGGAAAGGAAAGAAGGAAAGGAAAGGAAAGGAAAGGAAAGGAAAGGAAGAAAGGGAAGGGAAGGAAAGGGAAGGGAAGGAAAAGAAAGGAAAGGGAAGGAAAAGAAAGGAAAGGAAAAGAAAGGGAAGGGAAGGGAAGGGAAAGAAAGGAAAGGAAAGGAAAGGAAAGGAAAGGAAAGGAAAGGAAAGGAAAGGAAAGGAAAGGAAAGGAAAGGAAAACTGCGGATGAAACGGCTTAGTCGTAACTTCAAAGAAGCCCAAAGGGCCACCAGGGCAATCTTCTCGCTCGGCACTTCGAGCTGCTTAGCAACCCGGATGGACTTGAGATGTTTCTTCCTCTGGGAGCCCCAGTAATCCGGAGGGTCCGTCCCCCAAGGAGAAGGGAAGGCAGCTATTTTGCTGAGCTGTGTTCCCTCGCCGTGTGTGGCTTTCTACTTTCCACCCAGGCTGCCGGCGGTGGAGAGCAACGCTAGCAAACGCACAAGCAGTCCTATTTGAAATTGTGCGGGTGCCGTACGTAGGCCTGGCCCTCAAGGCGTCCCGTGCACGCAAAGCTCGTCCACATCCCGTCTCACGTATTCTGCGTGTAGCTGGCAACGCTCCAAACGTTCCAGTTTCTCCAGCAACCAAGTAGGAATCAAAAGCACAGAAGACTGGAAGGGACCTTGGAGGTCTTCTAGTCCAACCCCGTGCCGTTCCGGAGAAATGTCTGTCCAGTCTCTTCTTGAGGGAAGACTCATCGCTTCTGGAGGAAACCCCTTGAAAATTGAAAAACAAAAAAGCCTTCCCCCCCCCCTTCCTTGCATCAAACTCGCCACTACAACAGACTGTTCTTGTAAAAACACGAAATAAGATTTCTCAGCAGCAGAATTTCAGAAATCGCTAAAAACCGCGGAGAGTCGTTTTTAACAAACTCCTCCGTCCCTACAACGGCGGGAGAATCTTTCGTTGGCAAACCCGGAGCAACCACGCGTGCGGTGTTTGGAATGTTAAGCCAAGAAACCTTTCGTTTCCTGCATTTAAGGAGAGATAAACACAAGAGAATGCCAGCCTAATCCCAGTAAGACCTTTTAGAGAGAACCAGCCAATGTCATCCCTGTCAATTTCCCCGTGTCTGAATTTAAGCGCTCAAATCAGGCCCCGAGCCTTGCTTCAGAACTCAAGGACCAGCCAAATCTTCCACAAGTGAAAATTAAATCTAAATTCCTAGGCTGCAAACATTATTATTATTACTACTACTACTGCTACCAAAGAGAATTACTTCATCTAGTCAAAAGCCTTTTCAGCTCATAATTCTTGGTCATACCGATCAGCGCTATTCAGAAACCTCGCACACACAGCCTAAAAACACCACAGCCTTTCATTGTTTCCTTCAAAGTGGTATTTAAGGCACACAGATCATTTGGGCCTCCAAAGTCCTAGCTTCTTTATAAGCCCATTGAAATGGTGGCCCTCACCCTCCTTGATGGCCAAAGTTTTAATAACAATAGTTAACAGAACGGAATTCTTCAACAGAATAGAACATTCTGTATTGGCCGAGTGTGACTGGACACACAAGGAATTTGTCCCCGGTGCAGAAGCTCACAGCATAGGTACAAGCAGCTAAGTGACAGGTCATAAATCATAGTTACAATCATGAACCCTAAGTTACAAACAACAACTGATAAATCGTAAGAAACCAACGGGAGAAGATAGTAGGAAAAATGAGAAGGTAAGGAAAAAAATGAGAAATGAGACAGGGAATTAAGTGTTCAGCAGAGTGACGGCACGGGGGGGAAAAACTGTCCCTTGTGTCTACAGTAGCGGCCAAAATTGTGGGAAGCTTCTGGGAAAAGTGTATTTTTGAGATTTGATGGCTAATAACACCACTTTTTTGGCGGGAGGTAGTAGTACCGTAAAATTATATATCAATGGAAAGATAATTTAATCAAGAATGTAATGCAACAAAGTTTGTTCAATTATCTGTACTGTATTCTATGAAAAGTTATAGCCAAGTAACCAGAAAAAGGAAGCATAACCTGCTTAGGTTGAGATCAGGTAGCTTTCCTTCATCTGATTGTAGCCAATGAGCATGAGTGTTTAGAGAGCCAATCGGGTGTCATCTTGTTTTGGCAACGAGCCAATCAGATCACGGTAGGATTCAGTGATTGATGTCATGGATTGAAGCCGAGAGGAGGACATTGGTCAGTGTGTTGTGTGATGGCTATCAAGTTGGTTGGGGTTTTTTTGTGTTCTTTCATTTAGTGAGCTTGTAAAACGTAATAAAATTACAGTAATGGTGCAAAGAGTGGACCGGTCGTCCAGAAAGCGATGTAAAATAGTATTATTAAGTGAACAAGACCACAGTTATAAAGAAATTAGAAGAAAAATGGGTGGAAACTTAACCCAAGGTGGCATTTCTACTGTACACTTTTCCCAAAAGGTTTCCACAATTTTGGCCACTGCTGTAGTTGTTTTGGCGTGCAACGCCTTATAGAAACAGTTCATGTCCAGGATTTGAGGGGTCTTTAGATATTTCCTCAGCCCTCTTTCGGAGGTCCTCCATGGAAGGCAGGCTGGATGCAATTCTTTTTTTTTTTTTGCAGTCCTAACTATCCCTTGAAGTTTATGTCGGCCTTGTTTGATTGCTGTGCCAAACCAGACAAGTTATTGAGGTACTTGGCCTCAAAGACTAGCAATATATCCATGCCTTCTGCTTGTTTAATCTCAAGAATTAATGAAGCTGCTTATACTGGTGAGAACAAAAAAATAAGAACTATAAATAAATCAAAACTGCAAGGGAAAGGTCCCAGTTTGAAGTGGGTTTGTAGATTGCTTTCCCGAAAACCGTATTCACTTTTGAAACTTCCCAAAGTTTTTTTTTATATTGCTAAAGTGACTTCTTTCCATTTGTTTCTCAGCACAATTCAGAACCTCATCTTGAGCTATAAAGCTCTAATTTGATTCTAGAGCAAGTGAAAGGCCATCTTAAGATCTCCCCCCCCCAAAAAAAAAGTAACTGGGGGAAAAAAAAAAACCCTGAAAAAAAAATAAGCAACTGAAGATAACTCAGTAAGAGAAAAGGTCTTGTTGAAATAGCTAAAAGTTTCGACAAGATTCTGAAAATTCTTGTTTTCCCGAGTTTTTAATGTTTACTGTTGTCTTTTATAGGTCTGACTTAACTCTTTATTATTACTTTTGCACGTCTAAAAACTTAAGATGGCTGTTCACTTTCTGTTAACGTAGCAACTTTTACGCTGAAAGAGGGAAGGTTCTAGATTGGGGGTCTTCAGACTTGGCCCTTTTGTGGCTTGTGGACTTCAACTCCCAGAATTCCTCAGCCAGGCACGCTGGCTGAGGAATTCTGGGAGTTGAAGTCCACAAGACACAAAAGGGCCAAGTTTGAAGAGCCCTGAGTTAGAGGAACATATGAAAGCATAATTAATGTTAATTAATGTAGATGTTATTAGTTTAGAGCAGGGCTCTTCAAACTTGGCCTTTTTGTGACTTGTGGATTTCAACTCCCAGAATTCCTCAGCCAGGCACGCTGGCTGAGGAATTCTGGGAGTTGAAGTCCACAAGTCACAAAAGGGCCAAGTTTGAAGAGCCCTGATCTAGATGAACAAGAAAACATCTCAGTGTAGAAAAGGCAAAACACCACCACCAAGGAAAATCAGATTTTCCAAATTTAAATACCTCTTGTCCAGTCAGAAAAAGAAGGAGGTCTCCTTCCTCTTCCTCACACATATGGATCTGTATTACTGTCCGGATGGCTGCTTCGAGGTAATCCCTTTCGGGCTCCGGAGTATAAAAAATCTCCACCGGATGCGTACGGCCAGGAATGGTGAGGAGAGGGCAGTTATCGAAATAAATCTGAAACTTGCCAGCATCTAGAGTAGCGCTCATCACTATCACCTAAAAAAAAAGACAGGAAGAACGAAAAGTCGGTCTTTCGGGTAACGAAGGCTTACGTTTCAAAAGCACAAGTGTCTCGCTTTGCAAGGGAAATGCTGGGCTCAATTTGGCCATAGGTTGAGGACTTACCTGTATTGGGGGGGGGGGAAATTGGGAGAGTTTGTTCAGTTACAACAGGGGTCTTCAAACTTGGCCCTTTGATGACTTGTGGACTTCAACTCCCAGAATTCCTCAGCCAGGCATGCGTGCCTGGTTGAGGAATTCTGGGAGTTGAAGTCCACAAGTCATCAAAGGGTGATAGTTCCCTCACGCTGGCTGAGGAATTCTGGGAGTTGAAGTCCACAAGTCATAAAAGGGTGATAGTTCCCTCACGCTGGCTGAGGAATTCTGGGAGTTGAAGTCCACAAGTCATTAAAGGGTGATAGTTCCCTCACGCTGGCTGAGGAATTCTGGGAGTTGAAGTCCACAAGTCATAAAAGGGTGATAGTTCCCTCACGCTGGCTGAGGAATTCTGGGAGTTGAAGTCCACAAGTCATAAAAGGGTGATAGTTCCCTCACGCTGGCTGAGGAATTCTGGGAGTTGAAGTCCACAAGTCATTAAAGGGTGATAATTCCCTCACGCTGGCTGAGGAATTCTGGGAGTTGAAGTCCACAAGTCATAAAAGGGTGATAGTTCCCTCACGCTGGCTGAGGAATTCTGGGAGTTGAAGTCCACAAGTCATTAAAGGGTGATAATTCCCTCAAGCTGGCTGAGGAATTCTGGGAGTTGAAGTCCACAAGTCATAAAAGGGTGATAGTTCCCTCACGCTGACTGAGGAATTCTGGGAGTTGAAGTCCACAAGTCATAAAAGGGTGATAGTTCCCTCACGCTGGCTGAGGAATTCTGGGAGTTGAAGTCCACAAGTCATAAAAGGACCAAGTTTGAAGATCCCTTGAGTTACAAGAATGAAGCCCAGCTGTTGCAGGGGGTCAAAATGGGCAATGGCCAAGAGGGCAAGGTATCCATGGCAACGGCATCTGCCAAGGCTATGGGGATGGAGGAAGCAGGGAAATAGGAAGCAGATCTAGGTTCCCCCCATAGCACACATCTCCCCCCCCACCAGGAGAGAAGCTGCCCTGAAGATGAGGTGGTCAACCTTGTTGGGGGACCTGAGACCACCACAGTACAAAACAAATGCCCAGGTGCAGAAGAGGGAATGGCCTCAACCAGCCCTATCTAATCACCCCGCAAATAAAATAAGATTTATATACAAAAAAAAGGCAGGACAAGAAGCAAAGGATGGAAAATGATCAAGGAGAGAAGCAACCTAGAATTAAGGAGAAACTTCCTACCAGGGAGGACAATTGAGCAGTGGAACAGAAGCTGCCTTCAGAAGTCATAGGTGCTCCATCACTGGAGGCTTTTAAGAAGAAAACTGGACAGCTACTTGTCTGAAATGGTTTAGGGCAGGGGTCCCCAACCTCCGGTCCGTGGACCGGTAGCGGTCCACACGAACAAGCAAAGCCCCATCCGCGGGATGCAGGCAGCACACAAAACCACGCACCCTCCAGTCCGTGGAAAAAAAACCTCTCTCCACGGAACCGGCCCCTGGTGCCCAAAAGGTTGGGGGACCTCTAGTTTAGGGTCTCCTGGTTGGACTAGAAGACCTCTAAGGTCCCTTCCAACTCTTGTCATTCTGCTAAATGACTTTGGGACTCAGAACCATCCAGAGATAATCTAAAGGGCCTCAAGCAGCAGCTTTCTCAACCCGACAGCTTGTTTCAGCCTTGAAACAAAACACTATTTTTCTTTCTTTCTTCCTTTCTTTTTTTTTTTTCTTGGCATCGAACACCCCCCAGGCCACTTGATATATTCCACTGACCTTTAAATCAGACCTCTGCCTTACAACCTCCTTCAGCACCCCCATCAAAATATCCGTAGCCAGGGTCCTTTCGTGGGCCTCGTCAAGAATGATGACCCCGTAACGTTCGAGCAGGGGGTCGTTCATCGCTTCACGTAGTAACATACCATCAGTCATATACCTGAGGGGGGAACCAGAGGGGATTAAAATCCAGGGCTACCAAGTTTTGCTTCTTCTCTATTATTATTATTTTTTTTCATTGGGAAAAAAATAACGACAGCAACTTTTAACTTTGATCAAGCAGCATTTAAAACGTTAAATCTACACGGTTATGGCGCCATGCGTGCCCTTTCTCTGGCAGCCAACGAAGAAACAAAGCTTGAGACTCTGATCTGTAATATTTATCGAAAAGAAAGGTAAAGATACATCGCAAGAACTCCAGCAAGAGTTTCAGTTTTTAATAGAACCTCTTAAAACTTCTCACAGATTTGATAGCTGCCAACCCCTTGAACGGAATGGAAAATGATTCTCGATAGGCAGTTCGGAGGAAGCACTACTCTCATTCCCTTTGCAAATTTGAAAATTTACAAAAAGGTGCACATATGAACCTTTTCTTTCTACATCTAAGCAGGTACATACCTGGGACGTATTACTGAGGCTCCACTCTTTTACCAGCCAAAAGATGTTAATCTCCTTTTTCATTCCCTTAACCCAGGGGTAGGCAACCTTGGCTCTTTTATGACTGGTGGACTTCAACTCCCAGAATTCCTGAGCCAGCACGGCTCAGCATGGAAACCTCTCCCTTTCCCCTCAGCATGGCTGGCTCAGGGATTCTGGGAGTTGAAGTCCACAAGTCATAAAAGAGCCAAGGTTGCCTACCCCTGCCTTAACCCCAGGGGTCCCCGACCTGAGGACTGCGGCCCGGTAGCAGGCCGTGGCCTGCTGGTCACGCGTGCTTGGCTGAGGAATTCTGGGCGTTGAAGTCCACAAGTCATCAAAGGGCCAAGTTTGAAGAGCCCTGCTGTAGATCCACCCAACGGCACATAAAATTATTTTTAAACCCCCCTCCCCCCCCCATGAAGCATGTTGGGTGAGGAGGAGATGGGAGGCTGACACCTACCACTAAATGTACTAATTCCCCCTCGTTCTAATTCCCCCTAATTCTCATCCAATGCTCCAAGAACTATGCAATCGTCTCTCTCTGAAATGATCCAATTCCTATTCTGGCTGGTTTTATTTATTTGACTCATATAATGTCGCCTAGCATACCTGAGGTTGAAACTCAAGTACTTTGGCCACCTAATGAGAAGGAAGGACTCACTGGAGAAGAGCCTGATGCTGGGAAAGATGGAGGGCAAGAGAAGAAGGGGACGACAGAGAATGAGGTGGCTGGATGGAGTCACTGAAGCAGTAGGCGTGAGCTTAAATGGACTCCAGAAGATGGTAGAGGACAGGAACCCTGGAGTTATCCATGGGGTCGCAATGGGTCGGACACGACTTCGCAACTAACAACAACAAAGCATACCTGAGAGAGTGAGATGCACCAGTGACGAAGGAATAATAAGGATCTTCTGATAAATTGAGGATTTTGGGGGGGGGGGAGAGAGGAAAACGCATCAGCACATACTTACTTCAAAATGGTTTTGGCGCTACTGCAGTCTTCAAATCGAATAGAGTAACCGACCTCTTGGCCCAGCATCACATCCATTTCGTCGGCGACTCGCTGGGCCACACTCATCGCAGCCACTCTCCTTGGCTGTGTACAAGCGACCCCTCTCTTCGGCCCTGGCAGGGACCGCATGTAGTCAACACACCACTGAGGGATCTAACGGGGGGGGGGGGGAGGGGAAGGAAAAGGAGTCTCAGTTATTACAAATATGTATGAAGAGGTTATAGCCGGCCACGAAGTAAAAGACAAACAGATCTGCAAGCCAGGCTGCTCCAATTAACATGTAGAGTTTTCAGGGAATTCGATTTAGAATGCAAGTAAGGGCGCCCTGTTTTACTTTTTTTTTTTTTAAGCCAGCCAGTAGTCCCAAAGGTGCTTTTTTTCAGGAGGCAACTGGACTTTTTAAGTTTTTCTTTGAAGACGTTTCGCTTCTCATCCCAGAAGCTTCTTCGGCTCTGACTGGATGGTGGGGAATGGCAGGATTTATCCTCCTTGCAGACAGCTGGTCATTTGCCTCCTTTTAGAGAGTCGTTGAGGCCGCTTGGAGGTTTGTCTGTGTCCTCGGAGATGCAAACACAGACTCATCCCCAACAGCCTGTTCCTGTGTTCAACAGTGAAGAGACACAGGGCAGAAAAACATCCTGCAGAAAGCACAGCTCCACAACACGGTCCTTTCAGCAGGTCCAAGAAGGCTCCACACCCATTTGCATTACTCAGGTGACCCTGAGGACGCAGACAAAACTCCAAGTGGCCTCAACGACTCTCTAAAAGAAGGCAAATGACCAGCTGTCTGGAAGGAATATAAATCCTTCCATCCTCCACCATCCAATCAGAGCTGAAGGAGCTTCTGGGATGAGAAGCGAAACGTCTTCAAAGGAAAAACAAGGAAGTCCAGTTGCCTCCTGAAAAAAAGCACCTTTGGGACAACCATGACCTGGATGACTTGAGAATCTCCATAGACATTAAGCCAGCCAGTAGTCACATCATTAAAGAAAGAGAGAGACAGAGACAGAGAGAGACAGAGAGAGAGAGAGACAGAGAGAGAGAGACAGAGAGAGACAGACAGAGAGAGAGACAGAGAGAGAGAGAGAGAGAGAGAGAGAGAGAGAGAGAGAGAGAGAGAGAGAGAGAGAGAGAGAACTTTGTCTTCATTTTGCTACCTTATCAGTCTAACTTTTGCAAGACACCACAATAGCAGATATTTATAGTTTGACACAGGTTTATACTGAGCCATTCAAATCTCACCGAACCTTTTATGAAAACGTAACAGACCCTGAAAATGCAGAGTTTGGGGGGGGGGGAGAGAAAGAAGATAGCGAAAGCTCATTGCATCATTTTCTAGTCATTAAACAACGAAAAGGCTCATTTAACAGATCTTGCTCAAAAGGCGAAGCCCTGCGATGTGTCAGTGCCCGGTGGATTTCTTTTAAGGGCCCCTGAAATATCGCTAACAGCAGGCTGAATCATTTCACAGGAAACGTGCGAGTAAAGTGACAGGGCGCCGCCTGCGAATCGGCGCCAGGTTGACCAAAATGAAGAACGGCCGAACCCAAAGCTTTACCTGGGTGGTTTTCCCGGAGCCCGTCTCGCCCACCAGCACAAAGGACTGGTTCCTGATGAGGATGTCGGTAAACCTTTCCTTGTATTCCCACACCGGGAGAAGCAGGCGCTTCTTTAAGATCTCATAGTAACGGGGGGTGTGGGGCAGGTTTGTAAAGGGGTTAATGCCCTGTGCGAACACGGTGGGCTTCAAGGGGGGCAGCCCCACGCCAGCAAGGAGGGCCGAGTTGGCCGAAGGGCGCAAATCCTTCTCCTTCTCTCTTTCCCGTTCGCGCTCCCTCTCTCGGTCCCGCTCTTTGGAGCGATCGTCGCGATCCCGGTCGCGATCTCGGTCCTTCCTAAAAATGATTTTTTTTTCAGGACAAAAAGGTAAGAGTTTTTGAAAGAAATGAAAACTCTGTGCTATTAAAAGGGAAAAAAAGCGAATTAAAGGGGAGGGGGGGACAAAAAAACAACCCAGGACCTGAACCGATCTTCAATCGTTTTCTAAGAACCTAGAAATTTTTCCAGAAATTCATTCCCCCTTGCCCAATTTGTGAAGTTACGGATTAATAATAATAACAACAACAACAACAGAGTTGGAAGGGACCTTGGAGGTCTTCTAGTTCAACCCCCTGCTCAGGCAGGAAACCCTATATCATTTCAGACAAATGGCTGTCCAGTCTCTTCTTAAAAACTTCCAGTGTTGGAGCATTCACGACTTCTGGAGGCAGGTTGTTCCGCTGGTTAATTGTTCTAGGTGTCAGGACATTTCTCCTTAGTTCCAGGTTGCTTCTCTCCTTGATTAGTTTCCCTCCGTTGCTTCTTGTCCTGCCCTCAGGCGCTTTGGAAAATAGCTTGACTCCCTCTTCTTTGGGGCAGCCCCTGAGATATTGGAAGACTGCTATCGTGTCCCCCCTCATCCTTCTCTTCATTGAACCAGACATACCCAATTCCAGCAACCGTTCCTTATATGTTTTAGCCTCCAGTCCCCTAATCATCTTTGTTGCTCTTCTCTGCACTCTTTCTAGAGTCTCAACATCTTTTTTACATGGTAATTTTGGTAATTTTGCTGTTTGCTTGGATTTTTTTGTGGCTTTTGCATTTGTTTTAATGTTTTATTCTTCTACATACTAACTGCTTACGAGCAAAATGTGGGTTAGGGCTATCTATACATGATTTCAACCCAATAGACAGATTCGTGGGCGATTCAGGTTGTCTGAATGCTCAGCGTAACCAATTAACCTAAGGGCTGCTGTTCCATTTCTTGATCAACATTTGATTACCGAAAAGAGACTCTAAAAACACCTCCAGGATCATTTTTTTTTTTAAACGAAACATTGAAATTTTAAGTGAAGACAATCTGACAAAAGACTGAGACTTGACTTTCCCAGATACTTATTGGGGAAACGACGTATTCTTGTGTCTTTTTCCACTCGGTATTAGATAGTTTGAGTAGGGGTCATTATCTGATACGCTTTGAGAACAGGTTGCAGACGGTTCCGCAGGATCTCTGCCAAAGACGACGTTCCAAGTGACTAGAAAGCAAACTGAGGAAGATGCAACTATCCACTCCTACTAGCTGTATATATAATCTCAGTTTATCTCTGTGTATCTTCTGGTTAATGACAAACGGGTCAAGGGACCCTCTGACTGAAATCACCTTTCCAAATGTTTTGATTCAGAGGTTTATTTAGCAAGCCTGCATGCCAAACAAGCCATTGTAAAGGAATTTATCCGTTTGCTACTAGGTTTTGCATTGGCTGGGATCATAAGCCAAGAACTTGGGCCCTGCAGACACTCACTTTTGCATCCAAATTATGGAAAAGAGAACCATTTTACCATTCCTATTTTTTATGTCATTCTGCCTCTGTACCCCAGCAGATAACTTTACCAAATCTGTTAAACCTGGTGACTGCGAAACAAAGATTGAAGATACTCAGATATTGTCCTAAGCAATGATGGTGTAACTAAGCTTTGAAGAATGCCACATTGAAAGCATAAGCTATGTTCACAGATCATCAGATTTAAGTTTATTCAACATACAACGCCCAAACCAATCCAAGGCAATCGTACTACGGTAGCCCCACGTGATCCCCTTTCTGCAACTTTCTGACAAACAAAGCCAACGGGGAAGGCAGATTCACTTAACCACCCTGTTACTTACTTAACGACTAGCAGGGATTCGCTTAACAGCCGCGGCGAGAAAGGTCGTAAAAGGGGGCAAAATTCACTGAACCACTGTCTCACTCAGCAAGAGAAAGTACGATTTGCACTCACTCCAAGCAATGTAACGCAACATGCAATCCATGCAACGCACACAGGCATACGAGAGAGAGAGAAAGGAAGCGCGATGGGGTGTTCAAAGCAGGAAGACCCAGATTCTAATCCTCCCACGGGCACAGAAGCCAGCTGGGTGATTTGGGGCCAGTCCCTCTCTTTTAGCAAGGAAGACCCCTCCCCCAAAAAATGGTTTCTACTGACCAGCATTGAACCAACATAGTAGATTATGGTCCGTAACCTTCAATAAAAGGCTTTCATCCTGCAATGGACTGATAGTGGCGGATACCGTGTTTCTCCCAAAATAAAACCGGGTCTTATATTAATTTTTGCTCCCAAAGACCCATTAGGGCTTATATTCGGGGAAATACGGTACTAAATTTCATTTTTGATGTGTGCCATTGTGCCCACAATATAAAAATGACAATAAAGGTTATCTGATCTTATCTAAATGCATCCATCTTAACTGGGGCTTATTTTTGGGGTGGGCGTTTATATTGCGAGCATCCTGAAAAAAATCACGCTAGGGCTTATTTTCCGGTTGAGTCTTATTTTCGGGGAAACATGGGTATTTACAATAAACATAAGTTGCGTATCCTACACAGATGTTTCTCAGGAGAAACATTTCTGCACTGCAGCTTCCTTTTTCCCCCCCAAATGTACTTCCTTGGTGGCTTTTCTCATGCTAGCAACGCTTTAAGCCTTTTGTGTTTTTTTTAAGCCCACCAAGTTGAATTGTGTAAAATGAAACAACAGGGGAAATGATAGAGAAAGTAATGTTTCTGCTGGCTCTGACAGGAGAAGATTGATGGGATATTTTCCAAGTACCACAGGAACATAAATCTGTCCGAAATATCAAACGTGAACAACACATTTGACAGATGTTCCCATTAATTCCAAGGGTGAAAATATCACCTGTACATAACAGACCCAAAATTTAACCTATTTTCAAATAAGGGATATTGTTTACGTATCTTTCTCCTTTTCTGCAAGGTAATTATGTTAATACATAATTCAAAGATTGATTATTAAGATACAGTTTTAAACAACACTTTGGAGCAGGAATGCTAAACTTACTGAAGCTCTAGTGTGCATATGTAAGTTACACGTGGGGAATTCGTATTTTTATAGGAACCTCAGCTTGGATTTCCTTTTTTAATGGAGTAAGATTCATTTTATGGGCGTCACCATGCTCTTTTGTTGGACAGAGGGGGCGGCCATACAGGTATAAATAAAGCATTTAAAACTGAAGAATATGTTCACCTTCTGGTTTTTATTCACATTTAAATTAACAGAGATTTAATTAAGTGGGATTTCTTTAATTAACCAAACGTCTACTCTGAAATAAAATAAAAAAATTCCCACTTAGTCTTGATGATCTTATTGTTTATTGGCAAACCAGTAAGTCATGTTGGTCAGCTGCCTTAAGTGTTGCTATAAACAGAAAGGTACAACATAAAGTAGATAAAACTGAAGCGATTCAACCGCTAGAATTATTACAGAGTTGCAATAATGGTAACCCTATTTCCTAACCCAAAAGGATGCATACAAAATTCATTTGGTGGGTTCAAGACTATAAAGCTACATTCAGCAGGAGAAAAAAAAAGCTGAAACAAGAAAGGATGTGCGTGAAATGCACGACCTCAAAGGGTTTTGGTTTTTAAAAAAAGCTGACCTCAAAATATAATTTTCCGTTTCCATTTCATCACCACTTGTTTAAAAACTCAGAGCTCCATGCAATTACTTGCACGCTGAGGTTTAAACCCTGGGAGTTAAAAGTCCACAAGTCATAAAAGGGCCAAAGTTCCTCATCCCTGGTTTAAACCATAAGAAAATAACAGGACGTGGTGGAAAAGCATTTAAAAACATGTTACGACGAGTTGCAAATGTCCGGGAAGAGTGAGCTACGCGTGTCTAATTTATGCTACGTACAGTTCAAACTCCAAGAGAAGAAATTAAGCTTTTTAGCACCTACGGCGTTCAAGAACTAGAGGGCAGAATGCAAAAACCGGTTCCGTTGAACATTATACCTCTTTTATCAGTCCCAGCAGAAGATTCAAAGTGTTTGATTACTAGAACAAACCCGTGTCTTTAAGTATACTGATATTAACTGCTACACAAGGTGGCACAATCACAAAGAGCAAAAAATAGCATGACTGAGGGCTGTTAATAGAAATAACAAAGTGCGTTGCTTCAGCTTTTAATTCTGGGGCAGGGAGTTTTATTCCTACAAAGAAATGTTAATGCAAGGGGGAAGTCAATCGTTTCCTCTATAATTTCACAAAGTAAATAATATTCTACCTGAATTAAAATGCTGGTTATACCTGTCATACTGGGAGTGGGGGGGGGGGTTTAGGGGCTTGTTCATGCCTCAATGACTTTGTTTTATAACTTTAAAATGATTAAATGACCATGAAAAGTCTGTATTGACTTCCACAAATGGAATTTAAAGCAAGCAGTTTTAAAATTCGTAACAGGAAAAAGCACCATATAGAATAACAAAGTCGGAAGGGAACTTGGAGGTCATCTAGTCCAACCCCCTGCTCAGGCAGGAAACCCTATACCATTTCAGACAAATGGCTGTCCAGTCTCTTCTTAAAAACTTCCAGTGTTGGAGCATTCACAACTTCTGAGGACCATATAAAGAAGGACTAAGGACCATATAAATAAGGCAATATTAACTTGCAGAAATCCCGTTTTTAGTACAAGCACCCATGTACAATATTTTTATGAGGCCAGGACTCCTATTAAACTTGCAAATCACATTAATCGCTATCCCAAAAATAAACTAAGAGTGGCAGGGCATACATTGAATAACTTTTCTCACCTGTATTTTCATATTATTTTTTAAAAAAAGTTCATTATAGCACTGGAAAAAGATACATCCGTCTTAACAAAAATTAACTAAGAATTCAAAGGGGGGGGGGGGAGTTAAATAAAATAAAAAGTGTTAAAAATTAAATCCAGTTAAAACCAAAATGATAACAACTGACACAAGAACAACAGCCGTTTTGTACCGCACAGGATGCAATTATCCTTGGAAAGTACTAAAGTTTTAATCAAGTACCAGCTTTCATGTTCTTCATTTAAAAAAAAAAAATGGTACAATTGGGGAATTCCAACTTAGAAAATGGCCCCACAATAACAGAACAAATCCTGCTGACATTTGTCAATATATTATATTTACACTTCTCTTTGCAATTGTAGGAGGGATAAAGCTGCAGAAGTTAAGTGATCGATAGATGCCCCAAATTTCTCACGCTGTTCCTTGTAATCTTTTTTTGTGGATGTGAAATTTAATTAGCTCGGCAAGTGAAAATGTGCTGAAAGAAACACAAGGCTCCCTGCAGCACAGTTTCCATGTAACACAAAATAAAGTTCAGAAACCTGACTTTCAAGAGATCAAACGGGCTATACAGTAGCTTGTGCAACAAGAGACTATCGTGACATTTTCAAAAGTAACTTTGACCAAATGTGATGCTGTTCTCTCTTTGTGTCACCAAATTGTAGCTTTAAGCTGTGGGTGTCCAAACCCACATTTCCACATAACCAGTTGCTTTTTCTCTAACCAAGGCACAATCACTTTTAGAATAAATGGCCCAGCAATGCTCATCACATGTCCAGGAGCAACGCGGATAAAGTCCACCAAAATGGTCGGCTGATAAAGAATTTCAAGTCACTTAATTTTATTAAGGATTCAAATGAGGGCAGAGGAAGTAATTTTTTTAAAAAAAAAAAACAACACCAAACTGTAATGCACGTATGGAAATCACTGTCACTAGACAAAATAATTTCAAATGCAAAAAGCTGAAAAGGGGTAGACAGCTATCAAGGGCTGCAAACAATGTAGGTCAGGGGTCTTCACTTGGCAACTTTTAAGACTTGTGGACTTCAACTCCCAGAATTCCTCAGCCAGAGTTGAAGTCCATAAGTCTTAAAGTTGCCAAGTTTGAAGACCCCTGATGTAGGTGGAGTGGAAGATCCATAGTTGCTTTTTTAAAAGAATTTGTTTGCTGCCCATTTCGTCACAAGGCAACTATAGTTTACCAGAGTTAGTGGTAAACAGGCCTTGAGAAAGATGGCTCATAATGAAAAGCCAATCAACCTTAAGTGAGGGAGGGGTTCACCCTGCCTGAACAGGTATCGGTTTAGTGGCAGGAATAATAATAATTTATGAAACTTCTATACTGCTCAACCCTTGTCGACTCAACAATTAAAAACTTTCAATAAAATAGGATGAAAGATGGCAGGCGACGAAGCCGCCCAAGGCCAGGATGAAAAGCCAAATAATACCCCAAAGGTGCTTTTTCCAAAAGG
This sequence comes from Azemiops feae, assembly GCA_023970755.1. Classification (NCBI taxonomy): domain Eukaryota; kingdom Metazoa; phylum Chordata; class Lepidosauria; order Squamata; family Viperidae; genus Azemiops; species Azemiops feae. The sequence goes on from JALGBA010002132.1 coordinate 214,334, forward strand.
CGACGTGACTTTCTTGGTCTTTTTGTTTATTTGGAAACATTCCACTTCTCGTTCAAGAAGCTTCTTCAGTTGGAAATGAAAAGCGAAGTGTTTTTAAAGCAGGGGAAAAAACAACAAGAAAGTCCAGTTGCCTTTTGGAAAAACCGTCTTTGGGATAACCATGACCTGAATGATTGAGAGTCGTCTCCATAAGCATTTATCTAAATGCTACATCATCACAGCTACCTCACTCTTGCAAACTAAAATGAAAAAGAATTCTCTTTCACGGAAAGTCCCTCACCCCAGAGTCTTCAAGGCGGGGGTCTTCAAACTTGGCCCTTTTATGACTTGTGGACTTCAACTCCCAGAATTCCTCAGCCAGGCACACTGGCTGAGGAATTCTGGGAGTTGGAAGTCCACAAGTTTGAAGACCCCTACTTCAAGGTCTCTCTGCCTGAATCATTCACGTCTTGCTTTATTCACACAAAGCAACAGGGGAAGTTTATTTTTTTTTTCCCCCAACAAGCTGGATTTAGACAGCAACAGCTTGTGATCGTCTCCAGCAAGAGTCTTTCAAAGTCATATAGAACTGCTACATCAATTCTCTCCCTATCTGGTCTACTAACCCCCTACGTAAAAGGAGGGTTTTTTTAAAAACTAACAGAATAACAGAATCGGGAAGGGACCTCAAGAGGTCTTCTAGTCCAAACCCCTGCTCTACACCATTCCAGACAAGCAGCTGTCCAGTCTCTTCTTAAAAGCCTCCAGTGATGGAGCATTTACAACTTCTGGAGGCAAGCTGTTCCACTGGTTAATTGTCTTGTCTGTAAGGAACTTTCTCCTTAAATTCCAGGTTGCTTCTCTCCTTGATTAGTTCCCATGCATTCCTTCTTATCCTGCCTTTTTTTTTTAAACCTTCAGGAGCTTTGGAGAATAGATTGACCCCCTCTTCTTTGTGGCAATCCCTTAGATATTGGAAGACTATCATGTCACTCCTAGTTCTTAAAACATAATGTAGAATAATAGAGTTGGAAGGACCTCCGAGTTCTTCCAGCCCAACCTCCTGTTCAAGCAGGAGTCCCTATATCATTTCAGACAAGCGACTCTCCAGTCTCTTCTTAAAACCCTCCAATGATGGAGCGCCCACAACTTCTGGTGGCAAGCTGTTCCACTGGTTAATTGTCCTCACTGTGTTAGGAAGTTTCTCCTTAGTTCCTGGTTGCTCCTCTCCTTGATTAGTTTCCATCGTTTTTTGTTCTGCCTTCTGATGCTTGGAAAATAAGTTGACCACCTCTTCTTTGTGGCACCCCCTCAAATACTGGGATATTGCTATCATGTCGTGTGTCGTCCCCCCGTCCTTTTCTCCAGACTACCCAAACCCAAATCCTGCAACCGTTCTCCACGTGTTTTTAGTCTCCAGCCCTTTAATCCTCTCTGTTGCACTTCTCTGCACTCTTTTCTAGAGTCTCAACCTCTATTTTTATATATATCATGACAACTGAACTGGATGCCGAATTCCAAAGCCGGCCTTCTCATGCTTCTGGGGCCGAGGGTTTCTCCACCCAAGGCAGACCCTGAGATGGTATAGGTCCTCCTGCTTGAGCAGGGGGGCTGGACTAGAAGACCTCCAAGGTCCCTTCCAGCTCTATTCTGATTGATTGATTTGGTCTAGGTCCTCCTGCTTGAGCAGAGGGGCTGGACTAGAAGACCTCCAAGGTCCCTTCCAGCTCTATTCTGATTGATTGATTTGGTCTAGGTCCTCCTGCTTGAGCAGAGGGGCTGGACTAGAAGACCTCCAAGGTCCCTTCCAGCTCTGTTCTGATTGATTGATTGATTGATTGATTTGGTCTAGGTCCTCCTGCTTGAGCAGGGGGGCTGGACTAGAAGACCTCCAAGGTCCCTTCCAGCTCTGTTCTGATTGATTGATTGATTTGGTCTAGGTCCTCCTGCTTGAGCAGGGGGGCTGGACTAGAAGACCTCCAAGGTCCCTTCCAGCTCTGTTCCATTCCAAAGGCATCATAAACCTAACTCCCATCGGGAACCTACTATGGGAAGACCCTAACCTAACCCAGCCTAACCCATTCCTTTTGCGGGGAGGGGGCGAGGAAGGACCGGGAGGCAGCTCAGCCGGCCCAGCCAAAGGCTTCTCTCTCTCCCCGCCCGTCGAGACCGACCGACCGACCCACCGCGGGAGCCTCGCCAAAGGCCCGGAGGCCGCAACCAGCCCGGCCCGGAGGCCTTGCAAGGCGGGGATGGCCTTGACCGCAGGCCGCTCTCCCCCCCCCCCGCGCCTCCGCCGTCCGTAGGCCCGGACGCTGAATTTCGGGGACCCCCCCCCGCAAACACACGCATGCGCACTCCCCCCCCCCGGGGCTTGAGGGGGGTGGTGGAGGAAGAGGGCTCCGCTCACCCGTCGGCGGCGGCGGCGGCGGCGGCGACGCGCTTCTTGGTGGAGCCGTAGTCTTCGCCGAGGTCGAGGCGGTGGCGCTTGGACATGGCGGCGGGGGACGCCGACCCTGCCAGGCAGCGCAGAGCGAGAGCGAGGTTGAAGCAGCTAAAATGGCGGCCGGAAGGAAGCCGCGGACGGCGCCGGAAGCGCCGCGCGCGGAGAGAGAGAGAGAATGAAACGGGGGGGGGAGGGGAAAAAAAGCGGGACGGGTCCGTCCCCCAGGAGGCGTCCGGTGGGGAAACTGGCACTCCGACGCGCGGAGGTTCCGGGCTGCTTTTGGTGCAGCCGGCTTTTGCTTCCCCCCTCTCTGTCTGGGGCAAGGGGTAGGCAACCTCGGCTCTTTTATGGCTCGTGGACTTCAACTCCCAGAATTCCTCAGCCAGGCACGCTGAGGGGAAAGGGAGAGGTTTCCAAGCTGGCTCAGGAATTCTGGGAGTTGAAGTCCACCAGTCATAAAAGAGCCAAGGTTGCCTAGCCCTGGTCTGGGGGATTCTTCTCCTTCACCAACCGCTTTAAACTAAACTTGTGTAGTTTTTTTTTTTTTTAGTTGAGGAGGAGGGGTCGACCTGTTTTCCAAAGCAGCAGAAGGCAGGACAAGGGAAAAACGGATGGAAACTGATCAAGGAGAGAAGCAACCTGGAATTAAGGAGAAATTTCCTAAGAGTGAGGACAATTAACCAGTGGAACGACTTGCCTCCAGAAGTTGTGGGTTGCTCCATCGCTGGAGGCTTTCAAGAAGAGACTTGTCTGGGATGGTATATCCCAGGGTCTTCTGCTTGAGCAGGGGGTTGGACTAGATGACCTCCAAGGTCCCTTCCAACTCTTGCTATTCTATATTCTATGTTCTTAGGACTAGGCGTGACATGATAGCGGTCTTCCAATATTTGAGGGGCTGCCCCAAAGAAAAGGGGGGGTCAACCTATTTTCCAAAGCAGCAGAAAACAGGACAAGAAACAATGGATGGAAACTAATCCAGGAGAAAAAACAACTGAGAACTAAGGAGGAAAATTTCCAGACAGGGCAAACAATTAACCAGTGGAACAGCTTTGCCTTCAGAAATCGTGGATGCTCCATCACTGGAGGTTTCTAAGAAGAGACTGGACAGTCACTTGTCTGAGATGGTGTAGGTTCTCCTGCTTGAGCAGGGGGGCTGGACTAGATGACCTCCAAGGTCCTTTCCAGCTCTGTTATTGTATAAACTACAAAACATGGTTTTGGAACCACCGTGGCTACTTCAGGAACCCTAAGTAAGCTAAGCAAATCCTATGATGGCTTCTGTGATGCGAACTCTCCTTGAAGAGATGATTGGTGTTTTCCCTTTTATTTTTCCTCTTTTCAAATACAGGTTAGTCCTCGACTTACAACAGTTCATTTAGTGACCGTTCAAAGTGACAGCGGCCCTGAAAACAGTGACTTGTGACCGTTTTTCACACTTACGACCATTCTAGCATCCCCAGGATCACATGATCAAAATTCAGACGTTTGTCAACTGACTCATATTTATGACAGTTGCGGTGTCCTGGGGCCGTGTGATTATTTTATGTGACAAGCAAAGTTGGTGCGGAATCCAGATTCACGTAACCACATTACTAACTTAACAAATGCAGTGATTCCCTGAATAACTGTGGCAAGGAAAGACATAAAATGGGGCAAAATTCACTGATCAAATGTATCATTTAGCTGCAGAAATTTTGGGCTCAACTGTGGTTGTAAATCAAGGGCTACCTGTACTTTTTACAGCTGAATCTGTAATGGGTTTAAGACTTCCTAATTGGATGGATGAAACTATTACTATCCTAACTGGTGACAACTGGGTTGTCCAAATGATACTAACTTGCTAAGTTAGTAAACAATTTTTAGGATATATTGCCCAGCCAAGCTAATCATATCACCAGGAGCAGTGCAGAGAAAGTCCCCCAAAATGGACAGTGGATGAAGAATTTCAGTTGCTTCAACTCATTAAGGACTCACAGGGGGACAGAGAAAATACTTGTATATTTCATATCCATGAGAAGAATCTGGAGTTAATTGGATTGAGATGGGCGGCAAATAGAAATGGAACGAATAAATCAATAAAAAACAGGCATTGACCTCCACAATGTAATATGAAATTAATATAAAAATGTATTATAAGATATAATAAATATAATATAGTATAATATAACAATACATAGCATAACATAATATTGAAATGTGTTTGAATATTAGTAGCTCAGGAGATCTCCAAGCTTGGCTGCAAACGTTTCTTCTCCGGGGGGGGGGGGGGGCACATCTTTAGTGCGCTGTGAATTATGCGCTTTGAATTGTGTGCTGTGAATTGTGCTCTTTGAAGCAATTCAAAGCTCACTGAAGATGTCCCCTCAAATGGAGACAAAACGTTTTGCAGCCAAATTGCCAAGCTCGGAGATCAAAGCAACAGCTCCCCATAATATAATACAGTAAATGTAATTAATATAACATAATGTAAAATATCATTCTAGCCATGGTCTAGCCACTACAGGATGATGGCCTCTTCCGCCCGTTTCTAACCTATATACAGTCCCGAGCTTTTCTTTTACCAACTGGGCTCAGCATGATAGAATAGATAACCTTTGTCACTTTATTGGTTGGAAACAGGTGGAAGAAGCCTTTATCCGGCAGTGGATAAACAACGGCTAGAATGACGATGATACACATACACACGTGTGTGTGTGTGTGTGTTTCTGTGTCACAGAATATGTGGGTATATGCATAATTCTGTTATTTATTTTTGTCATATTTATATAGAGTGTATATTGGAGGGGGTGACCCTTTGAGAGCTGCATGCAACGAAATTTCATTTCAATGTATGCCGATTAGTGTACAAAGGGACAATAAAAGCTATTATTATTCTATTCTATGAATATAGATTTATTTATTTAGATTGCCCCCTACTCGCACATGGCGACTCAAGGCGGCTAATAATAAATGTAATACACACACACACACCCTCCCGCTCGGCCTCTCCGAACCAGACCGGCCTCTCCAAACAGGGCCGGCCTGATCCTCCTCCTCCTCCCCGGCCGGCCTGGAGGACTCCCTCGCCCGGCTCTTGCCGGAGCCGCGGCGGAGGACGCAGACCCAGCCAGCCGGTGAGCAGGAGAGAGAGCAGCTAAAATGGTGGCCGGAAGGAAGCCGCGGACGCCACCGGAAGCGCCGCGCGCGGGGAGGGGAAAAAAGAAAAAGCGGACCAGGTCCGTTCCCAGGACGCGTCCGGCGGGAGAACTTCCACCCCCGCGCGAGGGTTCCGGGCTGCATGCCAAGCTTCTCTCGCTCTCTTTCCCTCTCTGTCTCTCTCTCTCTCTCTCTCTCTCTCTCTTTCTCTGTCTCTGTCTTTTTCTTTTTATTTCTTTCTTTCTTTCCCTTTCTTTGTCGCTCTCTCTCTCTCTCTCTGTCTTCTCTCTCTGTGTCTTTCTCTTTCCCTCTCTCTCTGTCTCTCGCTTTCTCTCTCGGTCTCTCTCTTTCTCTGTCTCTCTCTATCTCTCTCTCTGTCTGTCTCTCTCTCTTTCCCTCCCTCTCTATATATTTCTCTCTGTCTCTTTCTTTCTCTGTCTCCCTGTCTTTCTCTTTCTGTCTCTCTTTGTCTTTCTCCTTTTTATTTCTCTCTCTCTCTCTCTCGATCCTCCCGCCCTCCTCCCTCCCCTCCTCCTCTCTCTCCTCTCTCTCTCTCTCTCTCTCTCTCTCTCTGAGTGTGTGTCCTTGGCATGGAGAGCCACACCGGAGGGGGGCTGTGGTCCCTGAACTGCGGCTCCCCAAACCTGGCCCTCTCTCAGAAGGCAGTCCTGAGCCAAGGGGGTCTCCTGTTGTGCTTGCAACCAGAATCCATAAGGGTCCCCCCATTCCCGGGAGTGGGGTCTTTGGGGGACATTTGCAGTGGAGACCCTCTGCTGGAAGAAGAATCCAATCAGCCCAAGGATTGCAGCAGGGAGGGCCCACTTTTTTGCATACCTCTCAGTTTGCTTCTCTTCTATCTCCCTGCACTCACGCTTCATCTTCCTGCCCTTTCGCTTTTACTTTTGCTTTCCCTTTCAAATGAAAACTGAAATAACAGAATAACAGAGTTGGAAGGGACCTTGGAGGTCTTCTAGTCCAACCCCCTGCTCAAGCAAAAAGACCTATATCATTTCAGACAAGTGGCTGTCCAAGCTCTTTTTAAAAACCTCCAGTGTTGGAGCACCCACAACTTCTGGAGGCAAGCAGTTCCACAGGTTAATTATTCTCAATGTCAGGAAATTTCTCCTTAATTCCAGGTTGCTTCCATCCATTGTTTCTTGTCCTGCCTTCAGATGCTTTGGAGAATAGCTTGACTCCCTCTCCTTTGGGGCAGCCCCTGAGATATTGGACACTGCTTATCATGTCCCCCCTAGTCCTTCCTTTCATTAAACTAGACCTACCCAATTCCAGCAACCGTTCTTTATATGTTTTAGCCTCCAGTCCCCTGATCATCTTTGTTGCTCTTCTCTGCACTCTTTCCAGAGTCTCAACATCTTTTTTACATCGTGGCGAGCAAAGATGCCAGATTCCAAGTGTCATCTTTCTGTATACAGTAGTTAATTTCTTAGTCTGGGTCTATGTTGCAGGGCTGAGAGAGATCCAAACATCATTGATACCTAGCCTCCCATCCTTTGATGACTGATCTCTGTAGCATCATAAAGACAGCAGGAAGATCCAAATGGAATTCCAGAACGTCTTGCAGCAAGAGGGTTGCAAGTTGGAGTAGTAGTATTCACCCTATGCTTCCATCTAGAGCCATGGACAGAGTCATGTCTCCAAATCCCTCGTTCCGAAGGCCGACTAGGGAGATGCAGGTACAACCACAATTGTGCCCGAAATTTCCCCCTATTTTACGACCTTTCATGCCACAGTCGTTAAGTGAATCACCGCAGACGTTAAGTTACTCAGAAGGTTGTTAAGTGAATCTGGCTTCCCCATTGCTTCTCAGAAGGTCGTGATCACATGACCCGGGGACACAGCAACCGGCATAAGTACACATCAGTTGCCAAGCCTCTGAATTTTGATCACATGACCCGGGGGATGCCGCAACGGTCGTAAGTGTGAAAAACGGTCACCAGTCCCCTTTTTTCAATGCCATTGTAACTTCGAATAGTCACTAACAAACTGTTGTAAGTCAAGGACTACCTGTGCTATAGACGTCGCTATTAGAAGCTAAGCGCGCAATTGGAGATGGATGACGCTGGCTTCCTCGTCCATCAGGCTGATCTGCATCAACTCCAGTCTATGAACTGGCTTGAAGCTGGCACCAAACCAGATCCAGAAAAACGAGTCATCCTGGTGGGTTTAACATTAAACAAATGAAGGAGGAGGTGGAAGAGATCAAAATATAATCATTTATGTATAACCCAGCCGTGGTTCATTGTTTGCACTCCGTATTTTGCTCAGAGATAACTTAAAATTGTGCTGAGGAAGAAAAAGCTAAGCTGTGACTTTAAATGCGTTTGCTAGCCTGCAGTCATGTATCCTTCTCCCCGCTTTAACTTGCAAATTGTATCTGCTCAAAGAAAAAGCCTGGGGGCTGTGTGCCAGCAATTGTGTATTGGAGCCTTGTAACAATGTGTGGCTGCTGTTACTTGATAAAGAAAACATGTATTCAGATGAAAAAGGAAACTTTTTAGCTGCAGCAGAAATCTCTTAGTCTGAGAAAATGTTTTAGCTATAAAAGGGAAAAACTTTTTGATTAGTGTCTCTCTTTTTCCTTCTTTGTCTCTCTCTGCAAGAGAGATAAGAGATTAGAAGCACCCAGCCTTTTCTTTGATCAAAGAATAGAATAGAATAGAATAGAATAGAATAGAATAGAATAGAATAGAATAGAATAGAATAGAATAGAATAGAATAGAATAGAATAGAAAATATGGAATGGAATGGAATGGAATGGAATGGAATGGAATGGAATGGAATAGAATAGAATAGAATAGAATAGAATAGAATAGAATAGAATAGAATAGAATAGAATTGGAAGGGACCTTGGAGGTCTTCTAGTCCAGCCCCCTGCTCAAGTAGGAGAACCTATACCGTCGCAGACAGGTGATTGTTCAGTCTCTTCTTAAAAACCTCCAGTGATGGAGTGCCCACGATTTGTGGAGGCAAGCTCTTCCACTGGTTGATTGTCATCACTGTCAGGAAGTTTGTTCCTTTTGCAGTAGCCTCGTGTTCAGAGTCTCATTGGAATTTATTAGGATTCTGAGCTAAAAAAGCCTTACAAGGTCTTTTCATCTCCTCCGCTGAAAAGCCAAAAGCTGAGTGAAAGGAGCTGCACAGCCACCCGATTTGCTATCTTAGAGAGCAGCAATGTTTTCTGCGTTGCTTTGCCGCCATCTACTGGCTCCCCAGATTTTAGCAGCTCAGATGTGACCACAAATCTGTACGGGTTCAGTAATGTTGCATTCTTACAGTCATCCTTGCAAGTCTTAACAAGTCTTCTATAATTCTGTGGCTCAACTAATTACAAGGAATGAACTGTGCCAGCCAGGGCTGGCATGTGGCACATTTTTCCCCCGCAATAAATCATCACAAAACGAAAGATGATTAACTGCTTCCTTAAAACTCCCATTGTGACTCCATATTAAAGGCTCCTGGTGCACCCACAAATTTGCATTTCCTAGCAGTTAGTTGCGTTTGCCTTTTCAACAATTACAGGGTGCTACCTCCATATACCTTTAATGTGCACATTTATTTATGGATGCAATAAAAATTGGGTACGGATGCATTGTGCTGGATTTGTGAAATTTAACAGGCATCATTTTTTTCCCGAAGGCGAGCTGCATAACCTTAAATAACTTCTTAGCATCGCACAGAATTGGTACCCAAGAGAGAGCAGCTTCATTGTTCAGAAATGACAACCGGCATGCCAAAACAAATGGCATGCAGGGGCATGTGTGCGCACAGACACACAGACATAGAAAGAAAGAGAGAGAGAGAGAAGGAAAGGAAGGAAGGAAGGAAGGGAAAGAGAGAGAGAGAGAGAACGAAAGAAAGAAAGAAAGAAAGAAAGAAAGAAGAAAAAAGAAGGAAAGAAAGAAACGAAAGAGAAAATAAAAAAAGAAAGAAAGGGAAGAAAAGAAGAAAAGGAACAAGAAGAAAGAGAGAAAGGGAAGAAAGAGAAAGAAAGAAAGAAAGAAAGAAAGGAAAGGGAGAAAGGAAGGAAAAAGAAAAAAGGAAGGAAGGAAGGGAGAGAGAGAGAGAGAAGGAAAGAAAGAAAGAAAGAAAAAGAAAGAAAGAAAGAAAGAAAAAGAAAGAAAGAAGAGAGAGAGAGAGATTACTGTCTGTCTCTATGTCTCTCTCATATCACACTGATATGGCCCAGCTACAGATAGTGAACGTAAATTCGACTGTCACTTTTCCAGCCATGCCAACGAAGGAGCGAGCATTTAGAGACACAGCATAATGAAGTGGCTATGCTAATACATTCTTCAAGGTTCAAAGCAGAGCAGGAATAAATTTGCAGAATGGGACTGTTGTAAGTCTTCCTCCTTCCTGCTTCTACTGTCACTTGATCCCCAAGCCTCAGGTGCCTTCATTTTCACGAGACTGCAGATTAGATCACCATTAAAGGAAACCTACGTTGTGTTCTTAATCCAAGAAGGAACATGTTGGGTTTATCAGAGGTCCCCTTCGGTCTTATTTTTCCATTTCCAACAGATGCTGGCTGACTTTTGTGAAAACGTTCATGCAGAATTCAATCAATCAATCAATCAGAATAGAGCTGGAAGGGACCTTGGAGGTCTTCTAGTCCAACCCCCTGCTCAAGCAGGACACCCTGCCTATATACAATTTGAGACAAGTGGCTGCCCAGTCTCTTCTTAAAAACCTCCAGTGGTGAAGCACCCACAACCTCTGGTGACAAGCTGTTCCACTGGTTAATTGTTCTCACTGTTAAGAAGTTTTTCCTTAGTTCCAGGTTGCTTCTCTCCTTGATTAGTTTCCATCCATTGTTTCTTGTCCTGCCCTCAGGTGCTTTGGAAAATAAGTTGACCCCCTCCTCTTTGTGGCAGCCCCTCAAATAGTGGAATACTGCTATATTTCTTCCCCACTAGTCCTTCTTTTCTCTAGACCGGCCAAACCCAAATCCTGCAACCGTTCTTCATAAGTTTTTGTCTCTGTGCATTTAATCATCTTAGTTGCTCTTCTCTGCACTTTTTCCAAAGTCTCAACATCTTTTTCATAATGTGGTGACCAAAACTGGATGCCCTATATTCCAGGTGTGGCCTTACTAAGGCTTTATAAAGCGGTACTAATACTTTACGCAATTTTGATTCTATGCCTCTGTTTAAACAACCAAGGATTGTGTTAGCTTTTTTGGCTGTTGCTGCACACGGCTAGCTCACGTTCAAGTGATCGTCCACTAGGACTCCAGGGTCCCTTTTGAGCCTAATCTGTACTTGTACCTTTGATTTTTCCTGCCTTGCTTTTCTCCACATTAAATGCCACGTTGTTGGATAGGGCCCATTGTTTGAGTCTGTCAAGATCTTTTTGAATCCTGAGCTTGTCTTCTGGGGTGTTGGCTATTCCTGCCAGCTTAGTGTCGTCTGCAAATTTGATGAGTTCCCTTTCTATTCCCTCTTTTTCTTCACATTTTGCTCTGCCAAAAATTGGATCAGGAGATTGGTCTACTTTGGTTCTTGGGAGCACCAACATTGCCCCCAAAATAGCTGTACCGGTGCTTGCCAGATTGCTTGCCCCGCCTGAGGTGTGCTCTTAAAATGTCAGTTTCCGGGATCATTGTTATTTTCCCCCCTCCAAATTACTCAGAAAAATATAGCATCCCTTCCCACCCAAACAGAAGCTCATCAGAAAGGGAGAAGGAACAGACGTAATTGTAGAAAAAGAAGGAGAGAATGCCATATCCAATGCGAAATAATTTCCCTTCTCCAGTCCCCACAACCATTTTTTATCTCTTGTCACCCTTTAACCGGAATCCAACTGAAGTCAGGGATTCTAAAGAAACTGTAAATAATTAAAGGACTCCCAGCCAAGTATTCTGTTACCATCTGACTGCCAGTAAAACAGGCAGTACGCTTGCCAATTTGGGATAGTAACTTGGAAGCCCCATTAAAAGTAAAACAAAAGCTTAACGATGACACAACAACAATCAAAACACATCTGAATACACACCCCCTGGCGTCATAACGCACAGTTAGTTATCTTCCAGCTGTTTGAAGAACCTACGAGTAAGGTTTCATTAGTGACTGTTTAAGAATAACAGAATAACAGAGTTGGAAGGGACCTTGGAGGTCTTCTAGTCCACCCCCTGCTCAGGCAGGAAACCCTATGCCATTTCAGACGAGCAGCTATCCAGTCTCTTCTTAAAAACCTCCAGTGTTGGAGCACCCACAACTTCTGGAGGCAGATTGTTCCACTGATTAATTGTTCTGTCAGGAAGTTTCTCCTTAGCTCCAGGTTGCTTCTCTTCTTGATTAGTTTCCATCCGTTGCTTCTCGTCCTGCCTTCAGGTGCTTTGGAGAATAGGTTGACCCCCTCTTCTTTGGGGCAACCCCTGAGATACTGGAAGACTGCTATCATGTCATCCCTCATCCTTCTCTTCATTAAACTAGACATACCCAATTCCAGCAACTGTTCTTCATATGTTTTAGCCTCCAGTCCCCTAATCATCTTTGTTGCTCTTCTCTGTACTCTTTCTAGAGTCTCGACATCTTTTTTACATCGTGGTGACCAAAACTGGATGCAGTATTCCAAGTGTGGCCTTACCAAGGCCTTGTAAAGTGGTATTAACGCTTCGCGTGATCTTGATTCTATCCCTCTGTTAATGCAGCCTAGCACTGTGTTGGCTGTTTTGGCAGCTGCTGCACACGGCTGGCTCATCTTTAAGGGATCGTCCACTAGGACTCCGAGATCCCTCTCACAGTTGCTGCTATTGAGCTTGTATACAACCAAGGAATTCTTATCGACAAACAGCCGTGGGTTTGCTCAGCATCTGCAACAAATCGTTGCAGAGCCTGGACAAATGATATTTACTCTCTTTTAATTACCCAGCAAGATTACTGTTTGTGGTCTGACTAAGTAGGTCACAAAGGCAGCAATGAAAATTAATTGCGTTATTGCCTGGCCGTGATTTATATAGTTTCGAAGGCATAATTTTGCATCGTGTGTATTAAAGCTTCAGCTTCCCAAAGCGGTTCATTTTTAAAAGATCTATTAGCGTCGTAAAGGCAGTCTTTTTTTTTTATTGTGAATAAAACACACAGTCGGTGAGTCACACCCTCTTTGCATTTGTCATCTGCTGCCTTGATGGAGATCTGTAGCTGCAGAATGAGAATTTTAACCCCGGATTCTGCAGCTTGCTTTGCAGATCAACAGGTGTGTGTTCTGGAAAACAGATGGACAGGCCTTTCTTGATTCAAGCCATGCTGTCCGGGGATGATGGGAGTTGTAGTCTGATAGGTCGGGACGTCGGTGGGTCGAGGTGGTTTGGAGGCATCCACGGAACCTCTTTAATGCACATAAAATTGCAGGTTTCATTACCTTCTCCCAACACACTATAAACGAGGGGCTTTGAAACACTTTCCTGTTTTTTTTTTTTTTTCTTCCAGATCTGAGGTGAGACTAGAATTCACAGTCACCTAGTTCCTAGCCTGGAGCCTTAACCACTTGGCCAGTGTTTCAGCCTTCCTATTGAGTTGGTTTCATGGTCTAGAATAGATTACTTAGTAAGGTTGACAATAGGTAAACTGAGGCCTTTGGGCCTGGGGATAACATTTGCTGTAACAGTTACATATTTTCCGACAATCACTGCTGTGGCTTTCAGATCAACAGTTGATAAGCTGTCAAAAAGTCGGTCGGCCTTTCTCAACTTTTTGTGACCTGGAGGAACCCTTGACATTGTTTTCAGCTGCTGCATAGAAATTATTGATTTTTGCCTACTTGGCAAAACTGAAATTTCCTATGGAACTATACAAGAAGGTCTGTATATGTACACGAGGGACTTCCAGATAAGGAGAAAGTGGGGATGAATCGTAAGTGGAGAGGATGAGGTAGTGACCCTGTTGCATGTAAAAAAAGGGGGGTAGGACTTTGATTAAGTGGGCTTGACAGGCTGACCCCCTCCTGCTGACAATTCTGACTCTTAGGCTCACAGAGAAGAGGGGGTCCACCTATTCTCCAAAAAAAAGCACCTGAGGGCAAGACAAGATGTAACGGATGGAAGACCATTAAAGAGAGATTCAACCTAGAATTAAAGGGGGGGGGAATTCCTGTCAGTGAGAGTAATTAATCACTTGAACCGCTTATCTCCAGAAGTTGTGGGTGTTCCATCACTGGAGGTTTTCAAGAAGAGACTGGAGAATCATTTGTCTGGAATGGTCTGGGTCTTCTACCTGAGCAGGGGGTTAGACTAGAAGACCTCCAAGGTTCCTTCCAATTCTGTTATTTTGTATTCTATTGCTCTCTAAGGTCTCCTGCCTGAGCAGGGGGTGGACTAGAAGACCTCCAAGGTCCCTTCCAACTCCGTTATTTTGTACTCTATTGCTCTAGGGTCTCCTGCCTGAGCAGGGGGTGGACTAGAAGACCTCCAAGGTCCCTTCCAACTCTGTTATTTTGTATTCTATTGCTCTAGGGCAGGGCTAGGCAACCTTGGCTCTTTTATGACTCCTGGACTTCAACTCCCAGAATTCCTGAGCCAGCCATGCTGAGGGGAAAGGGAGAGGTTTCCATGCTGAGCCATGCTGGCTCAGGAATTCTGGGAGTTGAAGTCCACGAGTCATAAAAGAGCCAAGGTTGCCTACCCCTGCTCTAGGGTCTCCTGCCTGAGCAGGGGGTGGACTAGAAGACCTCCAAGGTCCCTTCCAACTCTGTTATTTTGTATTCTATTGCTCTAGGGTCTCCTGCCTGAGCAGGGCTTGGACTAGAAGACCTCCAAGGTCCCTTCCAACTCTATTGTTCTATATTCTGTTATAGATCCCGTGTTAATTACCCCAAAGGTTCATCCAGGACACTCTTTGACACCCTCAACAGAGAGAGAAATTCCATTTGTTGTTAAATTCTAGGAACAGACCTGTGATTTTCTAAGCCAGGTTGCTTCCCTGCCTGCTCTGGCATCTGTTTCCATCGTTGGAAAGCTAAGCTTGGCTGGCAACCACCGAAAGCACAGGAAGAGCAAATGAAACCTGCCAATTTCTTCCCTCCACACAGCCAGTTTTTAATTCTACTATTCACCCACCTCACTTCCTCCTCTTATGCTCCTGTGTCTGCGATCCTTCCTTTTTTCTTTTTTTTTTTCCCCTACCGCCCTCCAAAATCCATGATTGTGCAAAATGTCCCCTCTCGGATATTTCCTTCCACAAATGCAAAAGATGAAACTCTTTGCCGACGTCAGCAAAACGTTCCCACCATCGTCTGGAGAAAGAAGAACAATTGCTCTTGTCCTTGATGCAACCTAGCCACCATCAGGTGGTTGTAAGGAAACATGAATCTCAGGACTTTTCTCCCCCCTGCCCCCCCCCTCCTGGTTTCCTTTTTTTGCTGCCTCCGTTTATTTTAGATATGATATCAGGTGCCATTTGCTCAGCCAGCATTAGTGTAGGCTCAGCACTGCTGCTTTCGCTCTGAGGCATTCCAGCTGTGACAGGCTTGTTCTGACCTTCCCATTAATTCAGGAGAGTTTTCCCATTCAGATCCCAAAGGTGCTTTTTTCCCAGGAGGCAACTGGACTTTCTTGTTTTCCCTTTGGAGACGTTTCGCTTCTCATCCCGGAAGCTTCTTCAGCTCTGACTGGATGGTGGGGAAATGGAAGGATTTATACTCCTTGCAGACAACTGGTCGTTTGCCTTCTTTTAGAGAGCCGTTGAGGCCACCTGGAGGTTTGTCTGGGTCCTCAAGGGTGCTTTTTTCAACTGGATTTTGTTGTTTTCTTTGAAGACATTTCAACTTCTCATCCAGAAGCTTCTTCAAGCTCTGCCTGGATGGTGGGGAAGGGAAGGATTTATATCTCCTTGCAGACGGCTGGTCATTTGCCTTTCTTGTAGAGAGTCGTTGAGGCCACTTGGGGGTTTGTCTGTGTCCTCAGGGTCCAAGTGGCCTCAACGACCCTATTAAAGAAAGGAAATGGACCAGCTGTCTGCAAGGAACAGAAATCCTGTAGAACAAAGGTCGTAAACTGACTTAACAAACGTCCTCACTTAGCAGCCCAAATCTGGGCCCGATTGTGGTCGTATTCGAGGGACTATCTGTCATTCCATTCCATCATCCAGCCAATGGATGGGACAAGCAGGAGGGACCTTGTGACAAAGGCACCCAGTCTGCTTAATCAGCTCATGATTTAATCCTGGATCAGCTGCAATTTCTGAAATTTTTTTTTTTTTACCTAGGAGTGCTCAAGCCGTTTGCTTTGCATCGAATGGATGGAGGGCCATGACCTTCCCTTCAGTTTTTTTGGGAACCCGACAAAGATCCAGCAAGTCACTTGCAGATTGGCTCAAGAAGAAAAAAATAAATAACATAATAAGTGTGCCGAATTTTGTCAAGGTCAGATGTTGGTTTTCTTCATGCGTTCTTGTTTGGAAGCTAACGCTGTTGCTTCAAATCACCGATGCTTTATTATTGTTTTTTTCCCCACTTGCTGTTCTAAGAAAATTTCTACTCATCAACCAGAGAGAGTTCTGCGCAAACATTTGCTTTAATTGCTTAGAATCAAAAATCTGGAAGCGTCTGGAAAGCTGCCATGCCACGCGAAGCTGAAGGCATCTCCCTGTCACATTGTGGATGAACGTCTATTTCTGATGGTATCTTAACCTCTGGCCAGCTCACTCTCTAAATATATCAACAAAACATATTTGTAAACAAATAAGACTTTTTTCCCTCCCCCCCCCCCACGTATGCATGCAGAAAGCACAAATTTGTTTGCTGGGGGGGGGGGGGAATCTGTGCCTAGCTTATTATTGTACAGGCGTAGCAATATGTGTTTCAATGCAGCCTGGCTCCGTAGCAAACATTTTAATGGAGACATTTTCACTGTTCTGGATAGACTTCAGAAAAAGAGCCAGGTCATCACACACACACACACCACCCCATTCACTGCTGATCCTGCTTAGTGACGTAGGAAAACCGTTGACCCAAGTTTACAGAAAGGGGGGGGGAAGTCAACATTTAAAACGGAGGTATATATATTTTCCGCGGAGCAAAGAGCAAGCAGAGATGGTCCAACTGGTCCTTTTATCCGAAGGAGAGAAATATAGTATAACCTTGTTTTCCATTTTTGAAATTGCTTCCAGATTTGTGCTTTGCAATGAAAAATAAATAAAATACAAATTCTGATTTCGTGTTTTTGCTAATTAGATAGGAAATGGCTTGGGCGTACTGTTGTGTAGCAGTAGAAGCGGCAGTTGATGGTTGTGTTGTCTTCTATGTGCTAAAGAGAGTCCGAAGTTGGTGCCTTTTTCTTTTCGTTTCCCTCTTTACACCATTTTTTCCCCTCTCCCTTCCCCTCCTCGAGTTTTCTTATTACCTTTTTTTGAATTTCTCTTTGTATTTTATATTTTGATCAACCAATAAAACTATTCTTTAAAACATTAAAACGGGGGGAGTTGTAATTTGAGAACTGAGAGCCATAGAAAATGATTTTAAAGTTCCTGATGATATTTTGGGGGGGGGAAAAAAAGCCCCATTAAAGATTTTATTATTGTTTATTGGTTTGTGCTGTTATGTTTCCCCTGGGTGGTTTGTTATGTTGCGTTTTTTGTAAGCCCCTTAGAGCCTTTCCCCCCCCCTGAAAAGCATCTGAATTGCAGCACTATAGAGTTATGGCTCTGTCATCGTTGAAGCTTTTGCGGTTTTGGCCATCCTGTGATGTTCTTCTCAAACCTTCTCTTTGATCTTAAATAACAAGCAAAATGTATCTAGAAGGTAAACTTTTTTCTCCCGCTTCTAGCTTTGTTGCCCCATTTTGTACCTGATGAAGTTACGTAGTTGGGCAATGAAACGTCTGAAAAACAGGCCCGATCAGAGATCAAACCAAGGAGGCTACAATCCTATCCTGAGCGACCGAAATATTTTCTTAAACTGTAATAGATGGTATCTCCAGTTTTGACCACCAGCATTCTCTGGAGATTGAATCAAAGGCAGTTTAAAATCAATGTTCACAGATTATAAGCCCACACCCCTTGATACAATACATATTTCTCAATGAGATGTTGTAGGACAGGGAATTGACTATAGTTGATCTCCCATCCCTGAATCCAGCCTGTTCTTTCACAAGAATGTATGTATGTATGTATAATAATAATAATAGTATATATAATAATAATAATAATAATAATAATATAATAATAATAATAATAATGATAATAAATAATGATAATAATGATAATAATACTAATAATTAATAATAATAATAATAATATAAATAATAATAATAATAATATATAATAATAATAATATAATAATAATATAATAACAATAATCAAATAAGAATAAAATAAAAAAAGTAGGAAGGGACCTTGGAGGTCATCGAGTCCAACCCCCTGTCTCAGGCAGGAAACCCTATACCATTTCGGACAAATGGATGTCCAGGTCTCTTCTTAAAAAATTCCAAGTGTTGGAGCATTCACCGCTTCTGGAGGCAGGTTGTTCACTGGTTAATTGTTCTAACTGTCAGGAAGTTTCTCCTCAGTTCTAGGTGCTTCTCTACCTTGGTTTAGTTTACCATCCGTTGCTTCTTGTCTGCCCTCAGGCTCCTGGAGAGAATAGCTGACTCCCCCTTCTTTGTGGCAACCCCTGAGATATTGGAATACTGCTATCATGTCACCCCTAGTCCTTCTTTTCATTAAACTAGACATACCCAATTCCAGCAAACGTTCCTGATATGCTTTAGCCTCCAGTCCCCTGAAAATCTTTGTTGCCCTTCTCTGCACTCTTTCTAGAGTCTCAACATCTTTTTTACATCGTGGTGACCAAAACTGGATGCAGTATTCCAAGTGTGGCCTTACCAAGGCATTGTATGTATGTATGTATGTATGTATGTACATACGTACATACGTACATACGTACATACGTACATACGTACATACGCATTCATTCATTCATTCATTCAATTTACATGCAGCCCATCTCACTATAAAGCAGCTTTCCAGTTCTAACCAACCCATTAACTTCCACTATAAATGCCTAGCACAGAGGTTACTGATAATGTTTATGTTGCAAGAAAAATCAGGTCCCATTCCAAGCCGGGAGTAAGGCACTGGAAATAAAATGGAGGCTGGCTGCTTAGGAAAGAAGGTTTAATGATGAGCAGAGCCAACAACAACATGTAGTTCTGGGTCAGCCGATGTTAATCTTATTCTGTAAGCCGCTGAGCATCATTTCACCACTGGTACATAAAGAAAGAGACAAATAGGGCCTCTCTCTAAAACTGCCTGTCACAGGCAGAAGCTTCCTTCCAAGGATCATTGATTAGGTAGCTAGCCTATTTTTGGCTGCAGATGCCTGAAAAGTGAGTGCACGTAATCCTCGATTTACAACGGTTTGTTTAGTAATCGTTTGAAGTTACAATAGCACTGGGAAAAAGTTGACTTACGACCGTTTTTCACACTTATGACCATTGCAGCATCCCCATGGTCACCTAATCAAAATTCAGACGCTTGGCAACTGACTCATACTCATGACGCTTGCAGTGATCCCCTTTTGCGACAGAAAATGGGGGAAGCCAGATTGACTTGACAGCCGTTTTACTAGCTTAACAACTGCAGTGATTCACTTAACAACCGTGGCAAGGAAGGTCGTACAATGGAGCAAAACCCACTTAACCAATGTCTCACTGAGCAGCATCAATTTCGGGCTCAAACTGGAATGGTAAGTCACTACCTGTATTATAATCAACGTTGCCTTAATCCTTAGGTAGATTTTATTTCACGAAAGGAGATGGAAGTAGTTCTCACACACCCTGGGAGAGCTGGATCCAGGAAGCCCCATAATCTTATTTGATTCCCTGTAAAAACAATGGATCACCCAACGCTTTCTCTGAAGTTGACCGGATTAGTTTAAAGTAACAATCGAAGTTCTCAGTTTCTCAGTTCAAAAATCTTCACACCCTGCATCTTTAAGAAGCCCGCACCAGGGGTGTGTGTGTGTGTTTGTGTTGTGTGTGTGTGTGTGTGTGTGTGTGTGTGTTACATCAACACTGCAAGGCCTCTGAAAGCCGCATGAGACGGGAAGATGTTCCCTCTGCTTGAAGTTTCAAGCTGTAAACAGGATTTAGGACCTTGAGAGAAGAGGAAAAATAATTAACACATCCCGCTAAAACTTCATTAGTCTCCCAGGGTTTAAATTATGCTTGCAACGCCAACCCATTAGAGTGAATACTGTGTTTTGTTTTGTTTTTTAAAGGTGGGAAGCTTTTTAAACAGTATTTTGTGGGAGGGGAAATGTGTTTCTTTTTTCCTTCTTGCAAAATGGCTTTTGAGCTCGATCAACTGAACACCGTTCCAAGACCTTAGCTCTCTCTCAGTCACAGAACGCATGTCGGGTGCCTGCTGGATATGTTTGGGTAAAAGAAACGATGGCTCACCAAAGACCCCATTTTGATTTTCTGCAGCAGCCGAAGTCCTTTAAGCTATGCCCAAAAGGTCCATAAACCCTAAGATAGCCATCTTTCCTCTGAGGCCTTTTTTGAGGCCGCTTATTTTTCTCTCTTGCTATCTTGCCAGTGTGAAAGTGGGAACATATTTCTGTTGCTTGCAGAGATAAACTTGGTGTACCTGCTACAACATAGAATTCTACGTATAATTCACATGTAAAAAAAAGCACCCATGGGCAAAAATTATTAATTATAGCCGTTCTTAATTATTGTTACTATTTAGTCAACACTATTATTAATACATGTAATTGGTCATAACTGTAGTCATAATTCTAACTGTCGATCATTATTATTAATTACTGAGAAAGTAATGATTAATATCACAGTGACTACCAGTCGGTAAAGTTATTGATTTTCTTTTCATTTATTTAGCAAATTGATATGCCGCCCGCCTCGCTATCAAGCAACTGGCTGAAGTTACACCACTAAGGTACAAAAAGAAAACAAAACGACACATTTGAAAATAAAAACAAAAATAGGATAAGATGTCCCATTTTTCAAAAGGCAACTGGACTTTCTTTCTTTCCCCTTGAAGACGTTTCTCTTCGCGCCCAAGAAGCTTCTTCAGTTCTGCCTGAATGGTGGAGTATGGAAGGATTTATATTCTTTGCAGTCATCTGGTCGTTAGTACTCTCTCTGAGAGTTGTTGAGACCACATGAGGGTTTATCTGTGTCCTCAGGGTCACCTGAATGGTGCAAATGGGTCTGGAACCTTCTTGGAATTGCTGAAAGGACTGGGGTTGTAAACAGGGGGTAGGTCCTGCCGTATTTTCCCCCCCCATCTCACCCACCCACCCAGTTTCCTTTTGGAAAAGCACCTTTGGAACAACCATGATCTGGAGGACTGAGGATCTACATAGACATATAGGATAAAACGATTACAGTTGGTTTTAAGTCTTTGTAAGATCACCCCAGATTGCCGCATTTCAGTTTTGGGTACAAGGCAAAAGGAAGACAGCTGTCAATAACTTTTTAGGAGAAGGACTCTCCTACGAAAATGCCGGCCACGGACGTTCAGCAGAGTAGCAAACGTAGCATTTTATCTTGCATTGTAGTGGTTTTATTTTCATTGATACAGATGTCAATATATTTTATTTCCCTGCACTCAGCCAGGATCAGCCGGGGGGGGGGGAGGGATTGGAAATGTGAGTTAAACTTCTTATTGTATTGCCTGCCCAAAATTGTTGGGTAATCCACGCAACAGGCTTACTTGCTCAGAGTTCAGAGAAATTTCGAGCATGTTGACATTCCGAAAATGGCTGCCAAGCTTAGTCAGATGTTAATCAGAAGCCGTGTCTGGAAAGAATGTGACTTGTGAGCTGGCCAAGTCCTAGCTAGCTCAGCTTAGTTCTGAACGCTGTTGTCCCAGGGATGTGTCCCATGGATAACTGGGTTTGGCCTCTTCTTCTGGAGAAGACCCTTGCGAAAACAGCCGAGGTCACTGTTACACAAACACTAAGCGAATGCCTTCCAAAATTCACAGCTCTGTTTCCTGCTTGGAATAGCCTTCCCAGGTCCCAGTCCACATTCCCCAGACAGGCATCAAGAGTAGTGACACACATGTTTACACCGAAATGAATCTTCCTGCTTTCCGTCGCTCGCACCAGAGCGAACCCCTTAAGGAGACCTCTCGCCCGATGTGAAATTGAGCATACGCATATTGGCACAAAGATTGTTTTTTTTTTTTTAAAGCTGCTTGGTTTAAAGAGAGAGACTGCCCTTGATTTTCTGGAAGTAGAACATGACATTGTGGGAAAAAAGATAAATCCGTCTATTGAAGCATTTGCTGAAATAATAACAATAACAATAACAACAACAATAATAACAATAATAATAGTAATAGTAGTAATAATAATAATAATAAGCAGAAGAAGCAGAAGAAGCAGAAGAGGAAGAAGAGGAAGAGGAAGAAGAGGAATAGGAAGAAGAAGAAGAAGAAGAAGAAGAAGAAGAAGAAGAAGAAGAAGAAGAAGAAGAAGAAGAAGAAGAAGAAGAAGAAGAAGAAGAAGAAGAAGAAGAAGAAGAAGAAGAAGAAGAAGAAGTAGTAGTAGTAGTAGTAGTAGTAGTAGTTGGAAGGGACCTTGGAGGTCTTCTAGTCCAACCCCCTGCTCAGGCAAGAAACCCTATACCATTTCAGACAAACGGTGGTCCAATCCTTCAGAGCATTGCCCTCCACACCTGTTTCAGATGCTACAATCCTAGGGAACTGACAAAAGAACTAGAGAGATAAAGACTACCCCAAAATCACCCCCCCTCACAAACACACAAGAAACTGGACCACGTCTCAACAACAACAGCCAGCCAGCCAAACAACCCGAAACCAGACCATGATTCAGAGGCAACCAAACGAACAAACCCCATTTGCATCGCACAGACGATACTTAAACACGAAGGACCGTGGCCCAGCAACAACAAACAGCCAATCAGGCAGCCTGAAACCAGACATGATGAGTAGATGTCGATTTCCAGAATTCCCCAGCCATTCAATTCCGGGAATTGAAATCCACCCATCTTGACGTGGTGGCGTTTGAGAAACACTGGAATAATTTACAGTCTTGGAATTTTTGGTAGCATCCAGCAAGGACGAATCCTGTCTGTTTTTCTTGAGATCAGACCAGCTTGCTGGTTTGTTTGGTTTTCTTGAGATCAGCAAGAAGTCACCCTCGGGATCTTCCTTTGCAGAAACCATGTGTGACTGGCAAACCATCACACCAATATTAACTTGGTTATCGTGAACATTGCCAGAGATTGTATCCCTAAACTTGCTTAGCAAGTCCTTTAACCTTCTGATAACCAGGCTGTTACTCATTGTACCGTGTGGGAGCTATGATCAAGATGCATATTAGTGACTCATGCAATACAACCATCTTCCTCCTCCCCGACGCACACACACACACACACACACACACAGAGAGAGATTGTTGTTTCCCAGATAAATCTCCCTGACGTGCCAAAACTCTCTTTTGCCCAGAAAAGCATCTGTATTACTTAAAGCTTTTCAAGTAATCAGGGTATTAACCAGTAGGATTTTGACGCTGGTTGGGAAATCAACTTGCAAGGGTTTAGGACAGGTTTTCCAGACAGCTTTCAAGGAACCTTAACACCAGAACTGATCAGCAAATCAATCCTGCAAAAACAGCTGAGTCAGGCAAAAATAGCAGAATGTAGATCCCGTGGAAATATTTCTGAAGGTCAGAAAAGGTGAGGATTAATCGCAAGCCGTTTCTTTGGTTTCGCAAATTTGGGAGAAGGCAGTGCCTCTGGATTTGCTGAACGAATCCACCGTTTCCCCCCCCCCACACCTCTCAAAGTCCATGCCAACCACTCCCCAGAAGTTAGTATTTCCTAATTCTTCCCTAAACAAGCAGAGCCAATTTGCCTCGACTCCAGAGAGGTCTGGAATCTGGACTTGACGGCTTGCCATCATTTCTACGACGAAACTGCGAGCCACTGAACTGTGTCGCCAGAAAACAGATCGTTGGTGAAGAAAACTTTGGATGAAGGTAGGATTTATTGTTAGAAACAAACTAAGCAAAGCTTTTTTAGAGGTGATTTGAACATGTTTTTTTTTCTTTCCCCCCTGGCTTGAAAATATCTTTTGAACAGAAAGGCATTCAAGCCGCTGAGAAGCTGTTTTTTCAGCGACTGACTTTCGTAGTGAGTTTCCCTACAAGCTTGTTTCTAAATGGTGCTGATTTGGGAGGAAAGTTGAGGAAAAGAGATTAAGAAAAAGGGCAGATCCAACATTCTTATATTTCCCATCCATATTTAAGAGCTCAGGTTGATCGTGATGATGAGAACTTTGGTTTTGGAGAGAAACTGTAATGCTTAGTAAGCCGGTGAAGTTCAGAAGGCTGATCTGCAAATGAAATATAGAATAGAATAGAATAGAATAGAATAGAATAGAATAGAATAGAATAGAATAGAATAGAATAGAATAGAATAGAATAGAATAATGGAAGGAAGAATAGGAATAGAATAGAATAGAATAGAATAGAATAGAATAGAATAGAATAGAATAGAATAGAATAGAATAGAGTAGAGTAGAGTAGAGTAGAGTAGAGTAGAGTAGAGTAGAGTAGAGTAGAATAGAGTAGAGTAGAGTAGAGTAGAGTAGAGTAGAGTAGAGTAGAATAGAGTAGAGTAGAGTAGAGTAGAGTAGAGTAGAGTAGAGTAGAGTAGAATAGAATAGAATAGAATAGAATAGAATAGAATAGAATAGAATAGAATAGAATAATGGAAGGAAGAATAGGAATAGAATAGAATAGAATAGAATAGAATAGAATAGAATAGAGTAGAGTAGAGTAGAGTAGAGTAGAGTAGAGTAGAGTAGAGTAGAGTAGAGTAGAGTAGAGTAGAATAGAATAGAATAGAATAGAATAGAATAGAATAATGGAAGGAAGAATAGGAATAGAATAGAATAGAATAGAATAGAATAGAATAGAATAGAATAGAATAGAATAGAATAGAATAGAATAGAGTAGAGTAGAGTAGAGTAGAGTAGAGTAGAGTAGAGTAGAATAGAATAGAGTAGAGTAGAGTAGAGTAGAGTAGAGTAGAGTAGAATAGAATAGAATAGAATAGAATAGAATAGAACAGGTCTCTTCCAGCTCTGTTATTCTATTGTATTTCTGTTCTGTTCTGTTCCTCTTTTCTTCTAACCTATTGTATCCTGTCATGTCCTATCGTATCGTATCCTATCTTATTCTTCATTATTCTATTTTATTCCATTCCATTCCATTCTTCATTATTCTATTCTATTCTATTCTATTCTATTCTATTCTATTCATTATTCTATTCTATTCTTCATTATTCTATTCTATTCTATTCTATTCTTCATTATTCTATTCTATTCTATTTTCTTCTATTCTATTCTACTCTACTCTACTCTACTCTACTCTACTCTATTCTTCATTATTCTATTCTATTCTATTCATTATTCTATTCTATTCTATTCATTATTCTATTCTATTCTATTCATTATTCTATTCTATTCATTATTCTATTCTATTCTATTCTATTCTATTCTATTCCTCTTTTCTTCTATCCTATCCTATCCTAAATGCTCAAGGTTACTATTGAAAAAGTGACTCCTGTGTCATTCCTTTTTGCTCTGCTAGCCCACCGCTTCTCTCTAATCCCTCCAGGGTCTGACTTGGTCCAACATGCTCCTTCTGGTGCTGTTGACTCCCAGCTTGGTCCTTTGTGACGTCAACGTCACCGTGGCATGGGAAGACGTGCCGTCTACTGTCAGCCCCCTTGTAGACATGCAGAAGAAAATTAACGATCTGTGGCTGAGTTTGCTGTACCCCCAGCTCTACGATGACATCATCAAAGCCAACCGGACCGCCTATGCTTGCTGCGCGGTCAAGCCCAGTAGCAAATTAGAGGCGGAGAAACCTCAGGTGACGGGTCCGGTTTTGTTCAAGCAGGGCTACCCCCATGGAAAGCTGGAGGTCATCTTCTACCTGGCCGGCTTTCCCACGGGCACATCGGCCAGGGCCATTCACATCCACCAGTACGGTGACCTCAGCGACGGCTGCGATGCGACCGGAGGTCACTACAACCCTTGGAAAGTCAACCACCCTCACCATCCTGGGGATTTTGGGAACTTTAACCCTAAAGAGGGCAAGGTTGAAAAATTCAAATCGAACCTCAGAGCCACCCTCTTTGGACCCCAGACAGTTCTGGGAAGATCGGTCGTGATCCACGAGCAGGAAGACGACCTGGGGAAGGGCGGCAACAAAGGCAGCCTGGAGCACGGAAACGCTGGCCTGCGTCTAGCCTGTTGCGTCATCGGCACCTGTAAGGAGGATCTGTGGGGCAAGCATTTGCCTAAAGTCACCGCCAAAAGGAAGAGAAGGGTTACAAAAGCGGGGGTCCCTTGAGCGTGGCTGGCATCCCGAAGGCCGATCCAGGGAGTTTTTCTCTCTGCTAAGCTGATTACAACGACTGCATCTCTTCCGAAAATGTTAAAAGAGGCCCCTCTCCTTTAGTGAATTCCTCACTCTATAAGCAGGTTAATAATAAAAAAGAGCAGCACTAGCTTGTCAAAGTTGATATTTGTGCTTTTTTTTTTTTTGAGGTGGGTGGGGGAGCTTTAAGAGTTAGCTTTTAGGTGTTAAAAAAACACGCTTATGTTTCGGTCTAGAAACCTTACACAATCCTGTTTCTAGGCTGCCGTATCTCTTGAAAGCCTCCCAAGAGTATCAGTGTCGCTAGAAGAAGAAAAGGGAAAATAAAATAAAATAAAAGTCTTTGACTAAGGTGATCAGATCTATTTCTCTGTCTCCCTAGAATGCATAAATAGGGTTTTTTTTCCTCTCTCTCTCTCTCTCTCTCCGTCTTTTCCCCTTTGAGAAAGATGGCTGGACCAGACTGATAACGGCTTGTGCCAAATCGTGTCGGAACGGAGTTTGTACATGATTTGTATTTTAAACCTTCGGATCCGTTATTTTATCCTGCTTATACGGGTTCGGTTTTGGCTTCTTCCCTCTTTTTTTAATCTTCTTAACTTGTTTGAATTATCCGCTAGCTGTCTCACATTTGAAACTAGGCTTTTACAAGCATAATCTTGGATTTTAGCAGGGTGTCAAAATAAAATAAAATAATTAATAAAATAAAATAATAAAATAAAATAAAATAAAATAAAATAAAATAAAATAAAATAAAATAAAATAAAATAAAATAAAATAAAATAAAATAAAATAAAATAATAAAATAAAATAAAATAAAA